>CABFOP010085266.1:0-10473 GCA_900683385.1 Anoplogaster cornuta | reverse complement strand
ACACACAGTCAATGACCTCTGCCTTCTCCTCTTTATCTCACCTTACATTTTGTTGTATCACATTGGTATCCTGTAATGTTTTTTTCCAATTCTACCAGCTCTGTTGTCTGTAAGTGCCCCTCTCCTTGACGTGTATGACCGTACTCCCCCTCTCCTCTTTCCACAGAGTACCTCTCTGGCAGTGGGCCATGGCTGCCCTGCCACCCTGACACATGACCAGCGTTGAGGCCGTAGTCGCGCTTCTCCTGTTTAAGCCTTTTGAGCTCTTGTTATGAAGAAATTATGACTTTCCTTAAGCTCCCTAATTGTTTCCAGTGTGTGTGAATCAAAGGCAATTAAACCGATGTTTGAATTTGGGCCGTAGCATAAACGTGGCCCGGTGGGCGGTTCAGGAATGCAACAAGCTTCCTATTTTTAGACTGACCCACGTTTTGAAACTCTCTCCGAATAGCTTAAGTTTTGAGACGACGTAGGCGCGAGCGGGGCCTCTTTGTGTTTGTGTGGGGGGTGCAGAGTCGTTTCCAACGTGAGCTGACACCAGTTTCACCGGTATTGCCTCGCGGGCTCACACTAGTGTTTATGTTTTAACGTGCAGAATCAAAGCGGCGTGATGCGATAGCTTAGCTGAACACGGCAGAAAAATATTGATTGGCGGCGCCGACTCCTGTGAGCCTTTTTGATGAGCTAACGTTCGCAGGGATCCATGACATCAGAGAGTAATCTTGATAGGGATATTTTTTTTCTTTGCCCGAAATCCTGGCGCTCGCTCACTCATCTGATGTCTAACACTTTGTACTCCGGTTATCTGAGACTTTGACACAAGTGTTGAGTTTCGTTAAGCCTCGGGGACAAGCTGACTAAGCCCTTACTAAACACCTTTGGCATCTCCACTCTCTTTGAAAGGACGTAGCAGACAGTCCGTGTGGTGCGTACACATGTATAAAGGTGTTATTCGGCTATGCCACAAGTCTTCCTGTTAGTAATGAAGCTCTATCTCAGTATGTCTGCCGTCTGCGTGACTGCTCAAGTGGATGATGTCATTGTTTTGTCAGTCAAACCGGCCAATGACTTACCTGTCTGGACTAGGTTACGTCGTTTTGTTCCCGTAAGTGATGTAAATATTAGTAACACATATGGTCCCTGACCCCGACTTTCGTGAGTTCACCTCATGGTCTGAATCACGTTTGCAGTGAATCACAGGCTGGTGACTGGTGGTGTCATAGAGGGAGATTACTGGGAATTCCTGGTCCGATAGTGTTGAGTGGAATATCGTGGCTAGCTTGTCAGACCCAGACACACTGACTCCCCTAATGCAAATGTCACGGAGCCCATAAACTGACTAGAGTGTATTAGTTTATTACATTTTGTACATATGTATATACTTTTTTTTATGAATCTGGTTTTCAAATTGTTTTCTTTTGGTGAAATATGACTTGCGAACTGGAAAAATAGGTGAAATGTAAGAAAAGCTTTGAAAATACACATACTGTTTTGAGATGTTCTTTTCATATGATTGAAAGTATTCAGATAAAAGATCCTTGAAAATATTAAGGACTTTCACATTTCACATATATTAATGCAGTTTTGTTAAACAAAATGGTGAAAGGAATGTCAACTCAATTCATAGGTAGTAAATGTGCACCTCTCCTGGAGTGTATCCTCGTCTCTGATCCACGTCTCTGTCTAGATGCTTTCTGCGCGTGGAATATCTTTGGTTTCCTCCTGTCGCCGTCGCGTCTCAGAGCGGCGGGCGCTCATTGTCATCTCATGGAAAACCTCTCCGCATATTCCGCCAACATTGTGTCTTAATCTTCTCTTTCCCCCGTGTGTCTCCTCCAGCTGACCCCGGGGGGGAAGGCCGCTCAGGCGGGAGTGGGGGTTGGAGACTGGGTGGTGTCCATCGGCGACGCCAACGCAGAGGACATGACCCACGTGGAGGCACAGAACAAGATCAGAGCAGCAACAGACTCCCTCCTCCTCACCCTCAGCAAGTAAGTCACAATGCTACATGCTCGCTTTCGGTCTCATCATGTCGGCTGACCACAACAACATCACATAACATAATCTACTTTACCCTCATCGTCACTTACATCCGTTGGGAGAGACGGAATGATAAATAAATTGGCAGCTTTAAAGTTGTTATCCATCACAAATGCACCATAATTACCCTCCCCATGACTTGGATTGGTTTTAGGCTTTGGCATTAGTTTTGTTTTCCCATAGTTCACAAACTCATTGGTGAACATTGTCAAAAATGTCAGTAATGTTACTGTGAACATATCCTAAAGAAGCCAGCGGATGTCCATGCGAACCACTGGGCTGATATACTGGGCTGTGTTCTGTTGAAGCGATGTAAACCATTCTCCAGTAGAGCCAAAGGTGCCTCACGTGATGCCACAACTTTAGAATGAAGTTGGACCAACTCTCTCCAGGAGATTAAAAGCACTCTGCTACTAAATGGATGCCCGGAAAATCTAATTTATTTTGAGTTGTTTTAATCAGTATTGGATAACTTTCCACCAGCCGACTCATACCTGCCCAAAGATTCCTGACCGATAAAGCATCTCGCTAAAGCAAAAGCCAAAATGTTTCATCAGGAGATTAATTAAAAGGAAATCCATCCAGATAGAATCTGTTTACAGAAAATGAGACGGTATTGAAGTGAAGTGAGGATGCACTTCGGCGCTGTCATGTGGCTCATTTTCATTTTGCGATGCTCAAATAAGCACAGCGGCCGTGAACCCTTTAACTTCAAGGGAGGCTCCCTTATTATCGCCTATCCAGAGACTCCACAGTTGAATTCTGATAAATGTGCTTTTTTCACTTTGTTTGTTGAGAGTCAGAGCACCTGAAGGTCTTTTACATGGACTTTCCAGATGAAATTGATACCAAAAGTAGAGGCAGAACATGAAGTCTCAGGTTTCGCTGCATATTCCTCAACACACGCCAGGCTCGTAGATATCTCTGGTCAGATCACTAGACCCACTGAGTATAGCGATTCCTGTTTTCCATGACTCCCAACAGGGCTGATATGCTGACGTTGCATTAATTTCTTTCCCCCCGCATAAAGAGGTCATGTATGATACGCCGACCTAAATGCCCAAAAAAGGAGTGTTTGCAACAAGAGGCTGAGAGTAAAGGCTGCGTGGTGAGAGGCAGAGTGGGAGGCAGAGGAGCAGAGCGAGAGAGGAGAAGGAAAGAGATTGAGGCTCTATGGCCTCGTGGTTAGTGAACAAGACTTGAGAATAGTGATGTCATGCTCTCCTCTCATGGAGATGGATGGATGGATGAGGGGTTGGTCAGTTGTACGCGAGCCAGACGTCATCAGGCTCCATTTTCGAAGGGAAATCTGTCTTGGTGTTATAATTCCTTTAGGTCAGTTGTCCAACCTGTGGTCTGAAAGTCTAGGTTTTATTTTCTTCCAAGGAAATTTCTTGTGGAGGAAGAAGAAATTTGAAATTGTTGACGTGTGTTAGGGGGGATCATATGCCCAAACTAACTCTCTGTGTGTGCCTGTTGTAGAAATGTCTTAGATCTACTCTGCATTTTGTTTTGTAATTGGAGAATGGAGGCAAAGTGAATCTTGAGGCGAAGGCTTTCAATGAGACTGAAATATCACCCGACTTGTGTGTGTCAGATTAAAGTTTTGCTAGATTTTTTTTGTGTGTGAATGGAATTAAATTTGAAACCCATTTAAGTCTGAAGTCTATTCCTCCTTAATCTCGTCCAAGAGAGTGGTGGAACAGGTTTGACAGATCTGTAATAGCCAGCATGTTTACTTCTCATCAGACATACTTCTCTTGTGGTTTTCCTCCCTTCGTTCCTCATCTCTTTGTGGAGACCGGCTATTGTAAACAATCCACATTCCCATTTACCCGTGACACTCTTCTCGTGAATCCCCCGTCCATCTCACCCTCTCTTATTGTTATAGTACGTAATGCGTTTTCCTGAAACACTTGTGCTGTCGTTTTTATTTATCTTGGCTGCCATCCACTGTTTCTTTTGTGGTAAGATAGAAGGACCGCTCCACGGTTATATGAGATATGGCGTATTGTTTGGTTTAGTCCCTGGATTTGATCAACACCAATAATCATCCCCCATCTGTTTTTATGAAAGCTTTAGGCTCTGTCCACTGCCTTTTATTAGGAAGTGGAATCTCACGGATGGACACTACAGGCCTCACAATGAAGGAAAGAGCTCCGCCCGCCCTCATCTGTAATCCAGAGGGGCTCAGTCGGCCCATATTTCAATGTTTCCCTTCCAGTGGCTGGCCTAGAGGATATGTGGGTTGAGCATGCCAATGATATAGGCTGCCTCGACTAGACTGTCCTGGCTGAGGTCTACAATACGTGAATCTTGAAAACGTGGAGGGAAACGATAAAGGGCGTGCAGATCATGTTTCAGCTCGGGTCAAACACGGTCCATAAAGCAGATTAGAGTATTCCCAGAAGCAGCGACTTTAATCATCTCTTACATTTTTTTCCATTTTGGTTCAGTCTGCCAAAAGAAATACAGTACATAGCGACATTATTTAAAGTGCTTTTCATGAGGTCATCGCGGGCATGCTTCATATTGCTGGCTTGTCAAAATGTGGGTTAACTGTAAGATAATAGTCTGAGCTGAAATTCTCTGTATGTCACACTGCCATATGTCTCCCAGAGCTCTGACACACAGCCTGTCAGTCTGCCTCCGCCTCGCTCATCTCTTTCTCTATCTATAAAAGCCCTGTTGTGCTTTGTTGTCATCCTGTCTAGAACATTGCTCTATCAGTGGTTGAACAGGCCATGATATGAGTGGATAATCACTTGTGTATGAGCCTGTGTGTGTGTGTGTGTGTGTGTGTGTGCATCTGCCTCTGGCTCTGAAACAATCATCCTTGCTTAACCCCATTGCAGCTTTTTGTAATGATGCAAACATGTCACAGAGAGTGGAAATGGTTTATATTTAGTTACACCAAGTGTCAAATACATGCCAGTGGCAATTTGAGTCAGGGATCCCCTTTTGCATAAAGTGTAAAAATGATTTTAACGAGCAGTCTCCTGTGTTGCTCCAGTCAACAACGGATCTCTGGGATCGGAGTTTAGAAGTGCTGGTTTCTAATATCGCCACAGAACGAACCTAAGTTAGAAGACAAACTACTAATATGTATAATTCTTGGTAAATTAGAGCCACTTATTTGTCCTGTCTGTGAAATAAGTTGACAGATCACATCCAGTAAATATCAATTTAGTTCAACAAGCAAATGTTGTGCCCATTTAGTCCATATTATGTGATTCTATTTTGAATTGGGGATGCAGGATATTGATGCAGCATCATGGTGCAATTTTGTTGAATATTGCTGTTACAATATGAATTGTGATTCATATATTATACTCAAACAATAAAGGAATAGATGCTAATGCTTAGAAATAGTTCAGTTTAAATAAAATGAGATGATCTCAGTCAGATGCATAGCAGCATTATGTCTTGTTTAGGAGACTGTCTCAAACATGTTCTCCTCTGATTAAACAGCAACCTTTTGTGATTTGGAAATCGCCCTGCTCTATATTGGGATTTTAATTTCTTAATGGGAGTTTAAGGTAACTTTGTTTTTTGTAACTTTCTGTTCTAATTACTGTTCTCTGACTTTCTTCCAGAGCTTTCCAAGCGGGCGGAGAGCAGAAGGTAAGACTGTATTTGTCTGCAACATTAATCTCTCTCCGTACAAAGACTGGGATGCTTTGGTAATGTTGTTCACATTTCCCTAAATGAACTGGTCTCTGCAGTGTTTCTCAGCCTTCTCTACCCAGCTTGAAAGGAAGACTTCTCTGTTCCCCACGGTCAACTATCGGACTGTGGTGACGGATGATGCAATTCGAAACTTTTAACTTGCTCACAATGGGCCTCAATAATGTATTACAGTATGTCGTCTTGTGTTTAAACTCATAGTGATTCAATCATCTCTGGAGCTCTCAGGGGGCCCATGAAGTACGCATTACCAAAGCATCTTGTTGCTAGATGACTGGTGTGTTTGCTGGATGGGATGGTGTGAATGTTGCTATCGGACGTCCCCGGGGTGTATCTTTTAATACCTTGCACAATCCCTGAATAAAGAGTCATAATCATATTCAGTATCACCACCACAAACCCCTTACTACAGTCTAATGGTGTCATTTACGGCTTTGTGCTGCACACTGTGTCTTTTGGTAAACGAGCTGGAACATAATACGTCGAAGAGTTCCATGTTTGTAGCTGCACCATTTGCAGTCGATGCACAATGCTCCGTAAGACATCTCATTAGAGTGAAACATGTCATTCAAATATAACCCCTCAAACGTCGTATTTTTCACCACCAGCAGCCGCAGAAGAGTATTTTGGATAGTCCTCGCCTGACTGCCTAAACAAATATTTGTGGCTGGCTGCACTCACACTTCTTCCGTGTGCAGAGAAAAGGCAGCTGGCTTTGACAGAGCTGGTGTTGGAGCAGAGAGCAATCATTTGTTCTGAAATCATATTACACTGGGGGGGTTTACCTCAATGTAAAGCCTGGGATTGTGCAACAGCAGAAAGAACATTTACCGTGTGTCTAAAATGTCTAACTGCATGTTTTTGTGTGCTGTGCTGCTGTTTCCTTCTCTCACGTCCTTATAGGATTCACTCGCTGAGGTCTCCGTTCAACCAAAGTACTCCTTTGCCCCCAGCACAGCCATTAACAAGATGGCGAGGCCATTCGCAGCAGGTGGTGGTAGTGCCAACTCAGGTCCTGTCATTAAGCCTGTGGCCTACTCCCCTAAACTTAACACTCCACGCTTACAGGGCCCCACCAGTATGCGGCAGCCACACAATGGGTAGGTGGATACACAAATAAACAAAGACTATTCCCCTTTTTGAAGGCAGAACGCAACTGATGTGGTTTTCGTGGTATTTGAGTTGTCTAACACAAATCCAGACTAGTCAAAGTGAAAACACCGGAAAACGCCCCCTTGAAGATTTCCCCCAAAAAATGATGTTGAGAAATTAAGTGTTATCCAAAAAAAGACAAATCTACAGAAATGTCATTAAAATAAATCCCCACTGCAGAATGTTCCCAAAATCCTGTCAGGAATCTAAAGGGCTGACATGGCAGAAAGTCTAAAAAGAGGCAGTGTGTGATCGCTAGACGGAGATGATCTTAATTAGTCCTTTCTCCACCAAGAGTTCAAAACACAAAAGGGCACACCAGCAATAAAAGCAAAGCCACCCGATGACGTGGCAATCAACAAGTGGTGAACGACGACTATCTGACTCACCAGCAGCTTCCTCAGGCAAACGAGGACTTCACGAAGCCAATACTTTTGCAACTTTGATTAAGAGATTAAGATTGATTAAACATCTGAAACATGCTTAAATCTTAGGACACATGAAATTCAATACATTTCAACAATATCCTTGAGTTATATGCCTGCATTATCAAGTATATGCCAAATCCAACATGGCTTCTCCTAGCTGAATTTCCTCTGCTGTGGAAATTGCGTTTTTTGCAAAGATCAGTGTCAAAACTCAGATGCACAATGTTTCTTAAAGTGGTTGTGTGGCCTAATCAAACGTTTTATGTTTTATTTGATCACGGTTCGGTAAATTCCAGAGGCACCCGTCCTCCTCCACCCGCTATTATTTTGACTGCTAAAATTACCCAGTACTTACTCTTCAAAGGTGCTATTATTGATTTGAGGGTTGTATCTTGGCGATGAAAGCCCGTACTGTTATTATCACACACCTTGTTCTTCCTTTCACATCACTGGTCCATCTTTATATCCCGCGTTTTAACCGCCCTGTTGGAAAGAAATTTAGGAACGAAATGAATTTGATGGACCAAATGTAATGGCTCTAGAGAGCACTTTCCCCCCACCATGCAGTCATTATTCCTCAAGTTAACATTCCGTCCGCTGTGGCGTTAAAAGGCAATCTTCATCAAACTCCAAGGCTTCATTTCCCTTCTGATCTCGTGGTTTTTCATTAGTTTTTGGAGGAAAAGTATCCTGGTTTCAAAGCAGATTGTGTGTTTTGAAGCTGCTGTGTTTATTCAACTCTGGGTTGTAATTAAACAGATGTTAAACGTTGACTATTCCCGTGGCCAGACAAAAGTAAACCTTAGAAGCTTGAAGAACACGAGGCAAAAGTCACAGTTTGTATTTTACCACTCTCTACCACGTGTAGGGAGCTTTTACAAGGGCTCCCGGGACAGATCAAAACTTTCAATCAACTAAAAAGAGCAGCGTGACATAAAATGGTCAGCTTGAAGTGGACAGGGTGGCCTTTAGGGTATGGCAATCTGGTTCCTGTAATTTGGGGGATGGTAGTGGTATGACATTGGCTAGATGTTGTCGGTTGCTGTATTTAGCCACTCAGGACGCTCATAAAATCTGCTGAGTTCTCAAAGTGCGTTTAGTGCAGCGGTGCTGGATTACTTAGCAGCCTTACTTGGAGAGGCCTCACATGGATGTGAAGTTCCACGGTCGGGGAGACGGACTCAATCCTCCGGCCGTCTTTGAAAAGAACCGACCGCAGTTATAACGGCGAGCCCATTTTCAGGGAAGACTTCACAGGGTGGCTCTAGAGTTATATGCAGTTCAACAAACACAGAATGTGTCCAATATGTCGAGGTTCGTTGTACTGCAACAGGTTTGGTGTTATCATTATTGACTGGGTATTAGAGCACATATTGGAAATATTTGCTGGGGTGGCACAGAAATGAGACTGTTTCTTTGGCAAATGCCACAGCTATTGACATAACCTCGAGCGGTATTGGCTGTACATGAGCGAGAGGAGCAGAATGGCAAAGGTTTTGTGCTGAACTAGCTGAGTCTTTTGGGCCAGAGTGACAAATCTAAAGAGAAGAGAATGCAGTTGACATACTCACAATGCCGTCTTTCTCTCCCAGAGCCTGCTGACAATACCAGCCTGTCTCTTTTGTCACCTCTTGCATGTGTTCTGCATCCTTTTCCTCTTATTCTGCACGACTGCTGTCATATTTTGACATGTTCTGTTCTCTTGTTCTCCAACGTTGAACTCTGACCCTTTTCTCTTCACGCACTCTCTCTCTTCTTTTAACTCTGCAGATGGAAACTCTTGACAAGTCAGTAAAACTCTCTTTATTTCCTGACTGCAAAAATAATCAGCACTTGTTTTCCTGTCAAATTGTTTTTCTCTCCCATATAACTTCTTCCATCCTCTTTTAGAATCTGTTTTATAACCGCTGAATCCCAATTAGCTTCTCATACATTTAGAAGTTGTATTCAGGCCCCTGGGCAAATCAGAAATATTGAATTATTTCTTCTCAAAGTTCTTGTTACCCAGAAAAAAAAATCTATTTTCTTACTTTATTGATCAAGTTATTGATCTCCTCACTACTTTTTTTTATCTGTTCACTTTTCCTGTATCTTTCTGTCTGTGCTTTACTTGATCTGTGGTCTGTTCTACAGGAGCGAACCTTACTTTGATGCGATGTACCAAGAGTCCAAGTAAGCGGCAGCTGCATGCAGGCTGGCGTGGCTGCTTGCTAGATTATTATGGCTATGCAGGATAGGGTAGGGCAGAAGAGCTGATACCCTTGGATAGGTTGGTTGATGGGGTTTAAGGATAGGATTGAGATGAGGCAATGCTAGAGATACTAAAAGTCCATCAATATCCTTCCATGTTTCATCCTCTATTTGCTTTTTGATGAATGCATCATCTGTTACTGCCTTGAAACTACATATTTGCATTCTTGTGATGTTTTGATTGATTGATCTCACATTTACATCTTAAATCTAGAGCTACCTTTTCCAAACACATGGGCAGTTACTTCAGTCTGACAACTTTTCTCACATTGATTCTAATGAGAGTTAAGTACATCATCTCTAATGAAGTAATGTCCACTTGTGTGAGTGAATGTGCCCACGAGGAAGCCTAGTAATGAGCATCCATTAGCTTGGATATGGCGTGGCTGTAATACTAAGCAGCCTTCATAATGCATGATCTTTTCAGGGTCACCTGGTTAGCCGGGCTGTAGTGAATGGGTGCTCCCTAGACGGGGTGCTGTTAACCACCTGCTGGGTGTGTGTACAGGCACGGCCTGAGGGTGGAGAACCTGCCCTGTTTTATCCCCAATGACCGCAGCAAGAAGAGGCTGATTGAGGACACTCAGGACTGGCAGCCCCGCACTGGCACCACCCAGTCCCGCTCCTTCCGCATCCTGGCCCAGCTCACAGGCACCGACTTCAGTAAGTCAGGGACAAAGCCTAGCATACACAAGAGAGAGGCAGGGAGGGGATGAGGGGATGAGGGGATGAGGAAGAAGCAGGGCTCAGCAGGCCAGAGCCAGAATAGGAGTTGATCTGATGATCATGAGTGACACAGGGAAGATGGATAAAAGGGGTGTCAGGTTTTCAGGCATGAAGAAGAGAGCCCTGACATGTGAGTGGCGGAGCCCTGACATGTGTGTGGTAGAGCCCTGACATGTGCATGGCGGATACC
>CABFOP010085261.1:0-17200 GCA_900683385.1 Anoplogaster cornuta | reverse complement strand
ATGAATGGACAGCGTCTGCTGAGTGCCTATTAAAGGCAATGCGAATTGCCTTGTGATTTTGGAGCACACAATCGTATATATTAAAATGAGTTGGCAGTGAATTAGAGGACTTGTTTTTATTCAGATTGACTGCTTTCCAGAACATAACCGGATTTGACGAGGAGATAGTAATCAGATCTAAAAAGTAAGTACATTGAGCTTTTCTCACAGCTGCGATACATTTATTTCTAATTTGTTTGAAGGAAAGCCAATGCCGAGGGTCCCCTGAGCACCTAGCATGAGGCCAGGCCTTATTCCTGTCAGTAAATAAAGTTGACAACTCCTGTGAGAACCATGGTGCAATCCTATCGTTGATTCTAAGCCTTTTAAAAGGAGCATGTTTATCAACAAATGAAATAAAATTATCTGAGAAGAAGTCCAGGGCCTCCTGAACATCAGTGGCCTTGGCCGTGAAATTGATATAACTATGCATAATATCCCCCAAGAAGAGTTGGTCATTAAAATTCTTAAGACTTCTCCCTAAAACCACGTGTGACCTTGTTTTTGCCAATCTCTCACTACTACCTAATTCAAATACTCCACTGGCCACAATCTTTTCAACTCTGTTTGAAAAAATGTATCATTTAGTGTGATTTTGAATAATCATTCAAGTTGGGTCTAGTGGGTTCAGTTATTAGTTGAGTTCAATTTAAGTTGCCACTAACTTCCTTAAGATGTTCTGAGGTGTTATTCAGCCAAATTCAAGTTAAATCACCCATAACCAGCATTTCAGAATCAGAGTAACGAGAAATGAGCTTCTCCAATGTGTCAATAGACTCAAGATCAGCGGATGGAGGTCTATAAACACCTATTACTATCACCGAGGAAGGTCCTAGCCAAACAGTCACAGACAAACCCGTTTTTACATAGACAACCACCCAACCGCCCCCCCCCTCCCAACTTGATCCGCTCGGTACAGATTGTAACCCATAAGAGCTACATCCGAGTCTTTGACACTCTTTCTAAGCCATGACTCACTCAAAACTAGGACATCAGGATCGGATTGTAAAACTAAAACATTGATATAATCCAGTTTCTGAGTAAGATGTATTTAATATTTAGATTCATTATTCCCAGACCCTTCCTGCGCTTAAAGGTAACTGGATCAAGTGTACACGTTGGAATAGAAACAGGAGCACCAATAGAAGGCTGCAGGGGAGTAGTGACTAAATTTTAAATAGTAACATTATGAGTGGAGAAAAAAGCAGAGTTTCTAACAGTGATTTGAGTGGGAATGGACTGAGTGGCTAAATGGTGTTTTGAGGTGGGGGCGTGAAGAGGGATGCTTATCATTATGGACGTGAGAGGTTACTAACATCAAATGAGACTAAAAGCAATATAGTGAATAAAATTAAAAATCAACCTTCCTGTTCCTTTCCTGTTTGGATGCAGTCCATCTTATTTAAACAGGTCCCACTTGGACCAGAAGGAATCTAAATGATTAATAAAGCCCAGTGCCAGAGGCAGTAGAGACATTTAGCATCCAGAGGTGCAGAATAAAAACACGGCTAAAACGTTCAGAGCTCTTGCTCAGTAAACAATAATTTAAAGCAAAAGCATTTATAAGCACTGTCTTCATTGAATACAGAAACTCCTTATTTTCCCCCAAAACATTTGTGTTTTTACTCCAAAACAACATACCATGTAACATTATTACTGTAGAATTGATGTCTGTAGTGAGAATATTACTTTAGACTTTAATCTTCACAATGCTGACGTTTGGGGCGGACATATCTGTGTTTTATTGCATGAGTCTGAATGCAATCTGTGAGATCTATTTCTAATCCCAACGTCTGACCGACAAGGTGAGCTCTAATGTGCGTTTCCCTCAGTCAATCAGAGGATGATTACAGCGGCTCTGAGGACAGGCAGAAAAGATTGCTCACAACACATCCCAGATAATAGTTCTTCTGAAAGGATCAGAGAACATCTGATTTTACATGGAGGAATGAAAACAAACTGTTGGGCTTCTTCTCAACCCACAACCACGCAGGTTCATTTCCCCCCCCCCTGGAGACTCTGACTGGGGAAACCTGGAAGCACTGTAACTTCCCATTGCTATGTGAAGTATGTTCCAGGAGTGCTTGCCAAAGGCCAAACATGAGGTTCAACCGGAGGGTCAGACGCAGCTTAACATTCAGGAGTAGCCTACTAATTACCTGGGGAACAATGGGAACAAGCACATGTATTTACAGCTCAGAAAACAGGCTTTTGTCAATAGCTATTCGTACAAGAGTCATGGTTGCCAGGATAGCCGTATTGTAACACTAAACTATTGCTCGACCACACTAAAGGTCAAGCCTGTTATCTAGCAGATACACTAAGAGTAAGAGCCCAGAATCCCAGGAGCTGCTTAAGGAGCTCCCGTGGGGTTTGTCTGGACTGATTAGTCCGGTCTCACACTGCTCAACCGTCATTACTCTGTCTGGCCAAATGCAGACCTGTCTCACACACCGAGACGTATGTCAGACACATCTGTGCTGGCAACACCCAGATGCCAACTGCATCATATGATGTGATTAATCATTGCACCAAGTAATCTCTTTCTAATAAGAATGCTCTTACGAATGGCCAGCACTTAGGACCATTAGGAAAAGGATGTTCTGCTGGAAAGAAGGGTTGGATTGATATTTCGGGCCCATATTGGGCTTTTAGTTCATATCGGATATTGGACGGTCTTATTGTCAACCTCTGATATTATGGGGGCTCCTCTCTTACTGCAGTTACAACCTGCAATGATATTTGATTTTCTTTGCACATTTTATTTTGTCAATATATTTTTTAGTGAATTAATTGCGTGAATTAATTCTTCATCTAAAAGTAGCAATGTCTCCCAGAGTTAGCCTTCCATTGAATCGGCGGGGTGGAGAGTGTCAGTGGACAGTTTAAGTCTCCCATGATGGTCTGAATGCTTTCAGAGGCTTTTCCACACTGACAAGAATATAATTCTGAAATTATTGGTGTCAGTATCTGCCTTCAAAAACCCATATTGGATGAACCCCGGTGAAGAGCTGGAGATATAAAGTGACCCTGAAGTGAATCCCCTTACAGCCCTGGCTGAGACAAAACAGCACTGTCTCCACATATTTTAAGAAAAGGCTTTCCTTCGCTCGTGTTGAACTTTCAGAAACATAAAGCATGATGAATGCTATCTTTCCTGGCCCTGAGTGGTTTCTGTTTCAATGTTTGTTTGTGCAGGGAGCATGTATGGATTGACTGGGCCCTCAGGGCATTCAAGGAGTGTCGTTTCTACGATATAACAATAAAACCAGGCCAGAGCGGGTAATGGCTCAGAACAATGTGAGGATGCTAACTGCCTCAGCTCCCACTGCTCTGCATGGTCACAAGCTCTTCTTGCCCTGAAACCCATGGTGATGGTCATTCATCAATATGCTTCCTAAACAAATAGAGCACACAGACCAGAACTGACTTACTGCCTACCGCAGAACAATATGAGGAGACTGTCAGAATTACAGACAATATCCTTCAAAATACTATGGCACCACAAAGGTCTAGCAGAGTGTGAAACACTATTTCAAATTATTCAGGTTGTGACCTTTCTTAGCATAATAAGACCACAGTGGAATGAGTTCTAGAAATAGGTTCTTCAGAGATGTGAGATGTATACGAGAAAACGAGAAAAGCCTGGAGTCTGTCCAAGCATGCACACCGAAAGGCCCAGAGCAGGAACACAGGACCTTCTTGCTGTGAGGCGGCAGTGCTGACCACGGCGCCACCCTGCCACCCCCGTGCAGGGAGCATGGATGGACTGACTAGGCTCTCATCAGACTTTTATTTGGACAAATAAGGCGAATCTCTCCGTGAGTTAGTGAGGATGAGATGCTCTTCTCTGTTGCAGCCCAACTTTGTGATTCAGGCTGACGAGATGGGTGTATTTTGGGGTGTAGCTTTAAAAAAATGTCTCTTCACAGACAAACAGAATCCCATCCCAATAGATAAATAGCTGGCCAATCACTACATGAAAGAATCCTCTCCCTTTCTTCTCACTCAGACCCCCAGGGTCTCATCTGTAAAGCAAATGGGAATATAGTGGACTATAGGCTTGAAAGGATTGCCCATACACTGAATCAAAGTGCCTTTGTGCCAGAAACATTTAATGGTTTCATGACTCTGTATGACTCTCTCTCCACTCTGCATTCCATAGGAGCAAAGGAAGAAACATTTCTGCCTCTATATCTATAGAGCCATCAGCTCTATTGTTACTCGCAACTTTAATGGACTTTTGCTTTTGCTTTGTTTTGCAATGCAAATTTCCTGCGATGCCCAGTGTGCCCATCCGGTGTCCCAGCCCCAATCAGCTCGTTCCATGTCTGGCAATCTATCAGTCCCAGACACCCGTCAACACCGGCCTGTCCACACCGGCACCCTGGGCTCCACAGCCCAACGCTGGCTGCCTCATGAGAAATGTCTGCTGCTGTTTCCCTGAGACAGCAGGACTACTTCACAGGAATGTCAACTCCAAGAAACTGCTTCATTTTCAGTTTTTGATAAGCACGCATGATAACGGATGAGCTCTGAATTTGATTTGGCTATCGGAGTGCAAATATCTTAAAAGCATGTCAGTCTGAAAAGTAGCTGCCATCATTACGCTACTTAGTGGTAAATTGCTATATTCGTGCATGCTAATAGTCAAGTACATGTGGATGAATCAAAACATCATCTCTCAACTCAATGGCAGAAAAGATATCCTGGCTTATCCTCTCTCTGTCATACTGTGTTATGCCTCATAATGTAGTGCAGGCATCAGGCAAACCCATTCTGGGAGGAATTCACCAGACAGGGCCTTGAAAGGGGACTTTGAGAGAGAGTTGGCCTCCTGGCAGCAAATCACAAGACTCACATTCCTACCTGCCTCTCACATCTGCCAGCCATGGAGAGTTTTGGTCCAAATGTTAAAAACCTAAAGGCACATCCATTTTGAATGTCTTTTCATGAGAAAAAGAGGCATTTCAGCAGTCAACTGACATGACATACTTTATGACCTTCGGAAAACCCCACACAACATTTCATTTTGAAAGGGCTAGTTTATGACACATATGCCCAAGTACTGTTACGGTACGATGGGAAAGCACATAAAATGATTAAACTTTAATGATCCCTGTAGGGAAACTGGCTGCACAACCCTAACAGCAGGTAACGTCCACACCAACCATACTCTATACTGTTAACACCTACTAATAAAGCGCACACAGTACATGAAAAATATCAATATGTATATGAATAAAAATCAATGACATGATCATGACAATTTCACCATACTACAGTGAACCCTTACTGAAGCCCAAATGTTGAAGCCTGTCTGCTATCACATTTCTGTTGTTCATGGTGCACAGCATTATGGATATATCTTTTATTCTCTACTATATTCTGGGTAGTATTTTCCTGAGGTCTGCTCAATCAAAACCCAGAAAACAATGTGGCTGATTTTCTCCTGGCACTCTATGTTAGATGTTTAAAAAATGCCTACTAAATTATTTTCAAATTCTGCTTGGTGAAGATCAGCAGGTGCTACATAGCAATGTGTCTTCAGACATCATAAAACATGTCATTTGAGAGACTGCTAATCCACTCTGAAATCAGATTACACAGATTATACTCTCCTTGTTCTTCAGGTACCATAAGACGCTGCTGCTTTTCTCTCATAATTATCTGCTCTTGAAAATGAACCTTCAGATACACGAAGACATGACGCGTGAGTGTATTTATCAGGGTCTCAATCTCATCTTTACTCCACTGCACTGATTCATTCAGCAGCAAATCTCCCTGCTCCAGATCTTAAGCCACAACTTCCCATTGTCTTCCCGTGGCCGGGTAACAGAAATGTGTGATTACAAAAGAAAGATTGTTGCCTTGATTAGTTACAGGAATAGCAGCGCTCTGTTTCCCCAATTACCTCCAGCTCCACCCTCGATTCAGAGAAACAAGGATTTCGGAGGGTACTCAAGTTTGTTGACTTTGACTCACACTTAAAGACCTTTGAACACGACAACAAAATGCTGTTGATGCACGATTAGCTGTTTGAGGCTGCACTTCAACGTTGGCATTAGCATGACTTGAGGTCGTAGCGAGAGGGCCAGGCTAATGCCAACGTATCTTTTCCGCATTTAGAGATAAGGGGGAACGAGATAAGTGGCCACTTTCATTTAGAGGATTGCCTTCCTGCCGGCGAGCCCCGCTAGCAAAAATGGGTCTGACATCAGTTCAGGACAAAGCAGGAGATAGTGCTACTGAGAGGCGAATCAACTCACAGATACATAAGATACATCAAAGAAAGGGGAGTTATATGCACGAAGTAAAAAGGAGATGAGAGTCGATATCATCCATTATTCATGCCATTATATTATCTATGCCAGTTGCATTTAATGTAGACATCTTAGGAGACATTCACACGATGTTGTGAATCACAATAACAAAATGTTTTTCTACCCAGATTGGCAGCGAACAGCTTTATTCAAGTGAGCTGTCTCAGAGGAAGAAGTTGGCAATGGAAATAGAGATAGTATATGTTTTCTTTTGGGTGTCTTACATTTCGCTCAGACGGTAAGATGCTACGACGTGGACGGGACCAGGTCCAGGTTAGGTTCAGGGTCTTCTGGGCAACAATGCAAATGTTGGCACACCCATTGCTTACTGCACCATACAGTACAGTACAGTATAGTGCAATACTACTGCAAGTCAAATCTTCAGTGGCCTATGTTTCTTGGTAGTCATTGTACAGTTTAGCAGTTGAGAATGGGGTATTGTTGTGGTGATTGCGGTCGCACTGCAGCTTTGGCATGCACTAGGACATGTAGGGGAGTGGACCTTCATAACAGCAGCATTATCCAGGGACAGCAGAGCCATAGGGATGCAAGGATTGTTGAGGCTCGGGGGGTTTGTACTGACTCCCAACTGGATCCAAGGCAATAACAGCACCCTCCCATCCATCACATACAGTATAATACTGTTTTAACACGCTGACTTCAAATAAAATAAAACACCTCAGGGCACTTGAAAATCCCGTGCTAAATCGGGGTGTGGAGGAAGGTGCGAGCAGACACAGGAGAGCCATCCGTCTTGGAGCCAATGATCAGGCGGAGCACCCCACTAACATCGTAAATACCTGAGATTCTGCCCCTCCTCGTGAATGAGACCCCGCCAGCCTCGGTCAAGCCAATATGTGTATGTATAACACTATTAGATACCATGATGATTTGTGATTGCTGCGGATGCCTGGTGGACTTCATTTAAAGGGCTTTTCTCCCGGCCTCTTGACCTAACTTGACCGCGGCGAGGGTACCAAAAGCCGAGGATGCAGACATAGCGGAGTCTTTTGAAGGACTGTAGCATATGCAGACACTGTGGCAACAGGAAAACTGACTCAGTTGAGAGCCCAGAATAAAGTGCCCCGAAATTGCTAAAAGTGCAAAGTACTGTTGAAATCATTGAGACGATAAGAGATGATCATGCTGGGAGAAACAAGCGGCTGTGTGCTTGTGATATGATTGCCACAGTTGTGTTTCCGCTGGGTTTATTCTAACTCATTTCAGTAAGTGACTCTGCCTAGAACGAATCATGCTGAGACACACCCACACTAAGACACCGTCCGCTTTCAACCAGTTTCCTACGGAGAAGCTCCTCACGGATCTTTTCATTTAGTAGCACCTGGGATATTTACACCAGATGCTGTGTATTAGTCAGTAAAGCCACCTCTCTTGCCCTGGATGCTCAGGGAAGGAGTCCCCTCACACACACACAAACAGACACACACACATAATTGTATTACTATAGTTGTAAGGACCTTCACTACCTTCATTTCCTAACCCCAACCTTAACCCTCTCCTAATCCTCCTCCTTAATCCTAATCCTAACTCTTAACATTAACCCCAAATCCAGTCCTAATCCTACAACAACCCCTTGAAGTAGTGAGTGCCGTCAAAATGCCCTCACTTTGAAGGACTTTCCTCATCTTTCTGTCCATGTGCGGACAGTTGGTCCTCATGTACACACACCACTCTTGATTAGCCAACACCAACAACCCATAGTGGAAATGAAGTAGCTGAAGAAACAGCGAGTCAGCAGCTGTATGACAAAACCAGCCTTCAGCGCTCCAGACTGCAGCCATACGCTCCTGTGTTTATAAGTCAAGCACATTTCTCATTTATACATTTACATCAAAGGTCATAAAAGAACACATGTGCCTCCTGAAAGACCATAAGAATAAGAGTCCCTGTAACAACTCATTATGTAATAACACTGCATTGTGTAATAACTCGACACAATGTAATAAATGCAGTAGATTATTACAAAATGCGGGTGTTATTACATAATGAGTTGTTACAGTCCCTCTTAAGGTAATTATTACATTGCAGAAGCATGGCGGCTTGTATTGTGCACATCTGGTTATTGTGTGAATCATCGTCCTCCAACATAAATCAGTCAGTACGCATCACTACATATGGAAAATATGGTGGCTATCGCTGCTCATGCTAACTACCCAGTTCTTATTCCAAACCAAACGCTGTTTCTGGTGCCGGAAATGTAAAACGCATCACTTCATGTACAGCAGGGGAGGTTTGCTTGGAAAGACCTACTTGACATCGTGTGCTGGAGAAGAATAAATGTAAAAGCGTTCATGAACTGGGATCAGGCTGAACCACTACTGCATTATATCAGAAAGAAAAATTTACTTTTATTTATATGAAAATGTCACAGATTATTACTTGAATGAATCATTAAGGCATTGTGCCAGTCCCAAACTCGCCCCTGTCTCTTCTCAACCTCCAAGACTAATTAATTTTACAATTTGTGCTAGTCATTATGAATAATCTGAATCTGGTGTAGCTACTTTTGGGTGATACAAAGAAGCATTGGCTTTAATTGGCCAAGGCCAATACACTCGAATCCTCTACTTACTTTTTAGTCAAGTAAAAGTAGTACTAATAAAGTTATAAGTCAAGCTTTTCAAGTATTCAAATCATTCCCATTAATTATTGTTTTTATAATTAGCAGCTACCAACTGGAAGCAGAGGAGCCAGGTGCCAGGGCCGTGGTAGGAGAATTACAGACATAGTTAATCTCGTCAAGATGGAGCCAAACCAGAAAACAATCACTGTCTCTCCAAGGCTGATCACTAAACTGATGCCCCCTTTGTCCTGTACTGTGATTAATCTGTAAGCAAACAAACAAACAAACACTGTTGAGCTGAAATGTGGTGATGAAACAGGCACTGATGAAACAGCCATGATAGACGGCCATGTTTGAATTTCACTTTGGGCAAACCGGGCTATATCTATGATTAAGTGGGAAAAGACACAATACAACATATATTACTATACTGTATATGTTGTATTACTATATATTTATGTGACACACTAAATCCACACTATTACTATTACACCATGTGGGTTGAAACTTAATGTATGAGACAAACGCTTCAACGTGACAGAACTGCAGTCCCAGTCATCTCAGTCATTTAAATCAGTCATTATGTTTTATGTATCATAGCTAAATTACACCTGTATAGTATTGCTTGGTTTACCTAGCGCTTTGCAATTCCTTTGAAGAAGGAAATAATAATTGTTAATAATCCCTCTAATCACTGCCCACAAAATGAAGAAATGTGTGTTTTTACTTTTTGTGCATCTTCAAGAGTACATACTGCACTGGATGGACACCCTCCAAATTTCAGATCCAAGTCATAGTTTCCAAAGCGCACGCAGCTTAATGTTTCCTATTGTATATTCCAGAGGAAGCACTGTGATTATAGGCGAACAGATGGAAACTTTTGTCTCGTATTTAGTGAACACATGTGCCCTACCTCGGTGCAGGTTTGAGAGACGTCTGCTAGATGAGCTCTGGAAAACATTGTTTGAAAATTATGATGTGAAAGGTCAGCGGCCAGTCCCTTTGCCTTTTTATAGAGCGTGTGTAAATGTAGCGGTGTGGACAACCATGACCGGTCCAGACCACGTGAAGCACATCCCCCCGATCATTCTACCTGTCAGAGCCTGGGAGCATGACTGGTGTTTTGATTGCTGTTATTCCCAGGGGACTGTCTGGAACCTTGGATCTGGTTCTCCCACAGTGGCGGCGAGAGGCACAGAGGATCCTATGGGAACTCGCCGAGACTTTGGAGTCTTGAGGAAAAAACATTTGCTGCTACATGTATGACAAATTGTTGTTAGGTGCTTGTGCATCTTATCTTAAAGGTGCAATAAGTATGATTTGTACTGCTCCATAGCACAAAAAGGGGTCTGTGCCAGAGACTGTGGGAGGAAGTTCTATCAATGTTGTTGCATTTCCTGCTGGTTGCTGATAGATCATAGATTGCTTAATGCCCCTTTAAGAATTTTTGTTTTTGCTGCTATAGCAATTTATAATGAATTGTTTGTGTATCTTATTTTAATGTGTCAAATAAATTCAATCCATAAAAAGCCTGAAAAAAGGTAAAATGTCATTTTATGCTTGACTGGGATTCAAAGTGGCAAACTAATGATGCTAAACACAACTTGGAACAAATAGTCGTTTTTGTGCTACAAGGAGTTCACAGGATTCACAGATGTCCATCAAAAACTTCAAAGCGGAGGTATGTAAGAGATTAAAGTTTGAACCATCCATACTGTAAGCCTCAGAATCCAGCTGTTCCCTTCATGTGTTATTTATCATGACAGTAAACACACTGACTCACCTGAGTCCACGTAGCCTATATAGTTTAGGACATCTGTCTGTCTCAACGTGACTCACTGCAGGCACATGGCAGGGCAGGTTAAATACATATATTGTAGAAAATCAGTAAAGGCATGCCATGTGTCGGATGGTAAAGTGCTACTGTCCAGCTACATTATCAGCAGCCCGGAGAGAGGCCCTGTCCGGCCTTCTCCTCTATCTCCACAATAAGATTGTGAGCGCTAACCTGTCTGTAGTCCAGAGTGTTTCTATCTGGAGAAAACGTTTATCTGGAATAAGAGCCTCTTGCCATGCAGCTAAAGAAGTCACCCTCAGCTTATCCTCATGCATATGCCACACAGGATAGAGCAACGTGTCATTTCTGGGAAGCACTACTGCAGCTTGGTGACCGAATCCCAATTAGCCAGCCATTCCACTGCAGGAGTCCATCTTTATTATTCTGAATCAATGAGCAAATGGACAGAGAATAATAAAACGTGGCACACAATGAGAGTGTGATTACATTATCTCATCAAAACATTAACTGATCATGACTAGACTCCTAATAGATGTAGATATATCAAAATGTGCTAAGTGTATATGAAGAAGAGGCTTATAAATTAGGCTACTATGTAACCTACATACAGTATTGTCTGTATATCCAAGCCCCAAGGGCACCAACATCTGGATCTGCTACATTAGCCAAGTTGACTCACACGGCACTTTGCTTATGCACCAGCAATGTATCAAATAACTGTACAAGTACACATTCACTCTTTAGACCAAAAGTCTAAGTAATACTAATAGACATTTTCATTTCATTTTTTGCTACGCCCTATAAATCTGATATGACACAATAGTGATACACCCTCTAGCCAGTTCATGAAAGTATAAAGATGTCTGGACACACTACACTGTTTGATTGACAGGCGATCTCTGGGAAGAGCAATGGGCGCTGAGCAACAAAGATGGAGACCAAAATAAAACAGATCTTGTGGATTACCACTTCAAAGTCTAACCCATACCTTAAAAACACCTTAAGGCTGGAAGTGAAAGAGAGTTTTATAGCCAAACAGAGACTCCCTAGCCTGCTCGTCTCTCTCCAATAGAAAAGGGAAGGGATGTGCAGTACAAAACAGTGAGGCCTTTTCTGTTTGATGACAGATGGAGGTGACTGGTAGGCATCTGAACCTCCTGGGAGACGATGTTCACCACAGGAGGAATGCTTGACTCCCTGCTCCAGACAGACCCCTGTGTTCAGTATTTATGTTCATGTACGGATACCTGGGGACTGGCGAGTGCCTCCATTCCATGCATGCTCACGTGAAATATGACTTGGCTTGGTATTTATAACTGGATAAAGGGAACATTGTTCTGTGAGAACAATGTTGTGTAGCTAAACATTGGGACTCCATGGACTGGACCCCATGATCCAAATGGGGCACAGACTGCTGCAGAGTATTACATCAGTGTTGTAATTCTCAGGGCTGAAATACTACAATTCAGATTCGTGAAAACTGATCATTTGGTGACTGAGCTGATATATCTTTGACATTCTGTTACTGCAGTGATTTTGTAAATGTCACTTGTTGAAAAATAATTAGTTTTACCTCCATTAAGATCCCAGTGACAGAAATTGTTCTCTCATTTAATTGTGTTTTCTCATGGGAAATGAGACTTTAACAATTTGACAGTTAACATAATCAAATGGCACAAATCCCAAGTGATGATAGGGTGTTTCAAAAATGTGATGTGAAGATACTGTACATTTGACATATTGAATATATTGACATATTGACTTTTGTTATGTATTGTGGACAAACCAGTGGTGAAATTTCCCCTAGGGGATAAAATGCCATCCTATCCTATCCTAAAAGTGGAGAATAAAATAAAATCTCAAGTGAAGTGTCCCAATTCAGAATTTCCCCACATATGTGACACCGTTCTGATGTTCTCTAATCAGTGTGAAAAGCAAAAGGCTGCATGGAGTCACATCTTTTCATTTCCAATCTGGACCACATGGATATGCGGCCTACAAGTGATTTGCCTTTGAACGTAAAAATCGGAATTTGCCAGCAAGAAAAAGAGATCCAAGGCCCTTCTACCCTTCTATCTCTAACAATAGAGGCTTTCCGGCCACCTATCTTTTTGTCATGGAACCTGTCACCATTGCCATGACAATAAGTAAACATTATGTCATTCGTCTGAAAGGATTGTCATCATTTTGGCACCCACTTCAACTTGGCTGAGCCAGCATTAGCATAGAGGACAGAGACACAACAATAGAAACAAAGCAAAATAGCCGACTTGATCTGTATTTGGGGAAACGTCTCAAGGGAACATATTCTAACCAAATGTGTTTGAAACAAGCGGGAGAAGCACATGTACAAAAATGTGTCTTCTGTTATTGTTACCCTGCACACCCTTTCAGATATCGCTACCAGTTCATAGTGGTATCAAACATGGGTTACAGCTTAGAATAGATATGAACAGTCGCCCAAAAACAGCAGATATGAGCAGCAATGCAGAATTGGGCATGAAGGTCTGTGGTGTGAACGTGGCCTTCGACTTACCTCCGTCAGGCTTGAAGAGGAAAACAGGGCTGTCTTCCCTCCCCTCCTCTTGCTCAGCATCCTCTTGCTCCACCGTCTCTGAGTCCTCGCTGTGAAGGTTAAACTGCATCTGAAGTGGATTTTTGCCAGGCTGACCCCCATCTAGTTGGAGCCTTATTGGTGGCTGGCTGGTGGTGCTGAAGCGGACCATGGGGGATGTTTGGTGCTGCTCAGGCCGCCTGGGGGAGTCGGTGCTGGACCCGACTGTGGTCTCCTCATAGTTACTGGCTGGATCGCTGCCATCTGACTCCCTGTGGCTTCTCTCTTGTTGCACTGACTTTATATCATAGGGCACATCCCTGCCTTCAGGCCCGGTGCCATTCTCCAATGTTACTATTCTTTCCTCATCCTCATCCTCATCAAGATCCTCCTCGTCTACCCCTTCCTCGTCGCCCGGTGTCACTGTACCCTGTAACTGTGTTTGACCCCTTGAACCTGTCTGTGGATGGATTGGAGTCTCTGGGGCTCTCAGCTGGTAAAGCGGAAAATTCACCCTATCTGAACCCCTCTGCGGAGGTGTTTGCCTCTCTGTATCTCTCGCTGGATGAAGTGAGTAGATCTGACTCTCTGAACCTCTTACCGGGTGTAGTGGAAGGATCACACTACCTGGCGCCTTTTGTGTCTTATTCTCAGCGCTTATTTGCGGATGCACTGGACTCTCTGAACTCCTGTGTGTATAAATTGAGTGTTTTTGACCCCCCAAACCTTGGTGCAGTGGAATTATGACACTATCCGAACTGCTCTGTGCATGCACTGGACTCTCCAACTCCGTCTGTGGATTCGTATGACTTTGCGCATGCGTTAGACCCTGTGAGCTGCTTCTCTGCCAAGCAGTAGTGGCGTCCTCCCGTATAGATGGCCTGACAGTGCTCTGCTCTACCGTCACAGGACTTTCTGTCACTTCCACTCTGTCCGTGGGATGCTCGTGAACTCCGAATCGCTCTTTTAACTCCAGCTTGTTTCCTCTGTCAAAGCTCTGAAGTGGCGAAGTTCTGTCAGATCTGTCGGAGCCACGGGACACGGAGATGACTTTGCTGGAGGTGGAGGACTGGGTGGGGAAAAACAGAGATTCAGGGTAGGACTCTGGAAGTTCTGTGGGACCATAATCATAATCCTCCAGCTCCTCCTTATCTAGTGAAGACGTTTTGAAGAGAGGAAGATTCCCACTAGTTGAGAGGTGGTATGGTGGTAAGTGATCCATGTGGCCTTGTTCCTCAAACCTGTACTGCCTGCTGGCTGGGTTCTCCTCTGTGGGCGCAGCCAACATGGGTTTAAGGACTTTGCTTGGGTCACAGTCGGGCACAGGGTAGCACATCAGCTTCCCCCCATCATTAGGGCAGTGACAGACCCGACAGGGGTCCATGTGGAAGGAGTGACCAGCTTCATACTTCTGACCACCGTGGACGCATCCGATACGCTCGCACTGCACGCAGCCATCTGCAGGCTCTGACACCTCAATGCAGTTTGGTGGGATGTCGGGACAGCTGATGAAGTGGCAGCTTATCCGGCCCCCTCCCTCGGGGCAGGAGCATTCTGTGCTGCCGTAGTCGACAAAATAAGAGTCTCCCTCAGGCACCTTGCCATTCTTGAATCCAGCATTCACGCAGTCATAGTATTGGTAGCCCTCGCACGTACACCCTGTATGCACACACGAAGCACAACAGGCACCGCTCTCCAGAACCTCTTCAATGCAGTTGTCAAGCAAAGGACAATCCACTCCTGTGCAGTCACGCTGGCACAGGCAACCACTCAGGTAGAAGAAGAGCAACGTGCACTTCAGCAGTGTCATTTCAGCTCGTGAGAGACGGGCCATGGAGGCGGGGAACCAATAAACAACCAGAGGAAGCGCAGATGTCGTTCGCTGCCTTTAGTTTGTCTTCAAGGATTTTGCTGTGCTCTGTCCTCATGAATTACCTTTACCTGAAAAAAAAAAGAAAGAGTGGAGACATGAGAGAGAGTGAGAGAAAGAGAGCGAGAGAGACAGAGAGAGGCCTGTTACACACTAAAAGCAAACCTCAGAGTCCAAGCCAACATCTGGCTTCATAGTTGAGCTCAGCCTCTCATATGAGTCCCACTTGTCCCAGAGTCCTAACATTATGACTACATACTCCTCATTAACATCAAGTACAGCACAATGTTTTTGAATCATTACGCATTTCTGGTTTCAGGCTACTTCTGGTTATCAGCTGGAGGGGAAATACCACAACAGTCTGAGTTACAGTGCAGCCTGAACACTACTGAACCGACTGCTGAACATGATTTCTTCAGCTTGCTTTGGCATTCGGTGTGTGTTGCCGATTGATTACGCATTATGGAAAGTACACTCTGAAGTAATTAGAGGAGTTGTGACTAAACTGCCTGGCTTCTTTTGAGAACTGGTTACTGCTCTCAACAATGTGTCCACTTTAATAAGAGTGGCAGTTTAAGACTTAAAGTGACTAGAATTACACAGCTAAATAGTGGGTTCATTGGATTGCATTGGTTTCATTTCACCCTCAGCGGGAAAAAAAGGTTCTATTTATTTTGGAAAATGGACCCACTAAAGCAGCCAAGCGGTATATTTCACCCAAATTTCAAATGTTCCAAAGCTTTCCATTAGTCTTAATTTGAAAACAAAAAAATAAATCAATGTCATGGGATATCAAGCAAAGAAATCTACACATGGAAAATTGATGTCTTCAAGTACACGTTGTTATTCATTCATAGCCAATGAGGTGTTTTTGGACAGACTAATTCATCATTACTGAGGCTAGACATATTTTTCTCATGGCAATGGCTGCTGGCATGCTTGTGTTTGTGTACACTAGCAGGTCGTCTCTACAAGTAAACAAACGCCCCCACATCCCTCCCACAGATTGTTATATTCCTGGGCAAATATTCATTACTGTACGTGTCTATTTATTGATCTAGCTTTGTGATATATAGATTAAAGTCTCATCTAAAAAGTTGGCATCACTAGTTTTTCCATAACTTATGTCAAACAAAAATCACAATTAATTTAAACACTTTGGCATTTGTGACACCTTGGCCCACTGAAGAACATGGAATGTTTTCACAAAGTTTGTACAGCATAAATATTTTTTCCCCTCAAGAAGGCTATATGGTGTCAATCTTGTCATATTGCACTTTCTCGAAACAGACATTAACCAGTCTAATGAATAATCCACTTGGAAACAGGTACCCTCTGCATTGTAAATCAATGATTATTTATGTACACAACATATTTCTAAAGGAAATGCCCTAGCCATGACAAAAGTTAAAGCTAGAGAGACGTTAAATGATAGCTTGAAAAAAACAAACACAAATAAATAAATAAATAAATAAAGCTACATAATAAAACCTGTTAGTCCTAGTTTATCAGACCATTCACCGTTAATTTTGAGCATCAAAACCAAAGAGTGTTGAACCTAAAATCTGTAATGTAAAGAGTTGTAATGAGCAAAAACAATTTGCTCTGAACCTTTAAGTTGCAGAGGTGGAGCTCCTGTGACAACTTACCTGCATGACAACTTGCCCCAGTCTACCCTACTGGCCTTCTGCCACAAAACTAAGAGTTTTTAGACCCTGGTGAGTGAGGAATGCTGCAGTTCATTCAGTTAAAGTAACAGGTACAGTTGCTGTAGCATACTCCACATGACAAAAACCCTAATCTTTCCCAGAGCCATAAGGGATTCCTCTTTCTCTCTGCCTAGACCAGACACGCTCAGCTGATTTCTAAGTAATCCCTGATGTCATGCAGCTCTGCCAAGGGACATGGACACTCTCTCTTCCAATCTGGCAAATGAGGAGATTCACATAAAGCTCCCCTTATATTAAAATAACAACAAAAAAATAGAAGGATAATATACAAATATCACAGAAAAATCTACAAGTCTCTCTAG
>CABFOP010085252.1:0-11163 GCA_900683385.1 Anoplogaster cornuta | reverse complement strand
GTAGTTACTAGCGACTTCCTCAGTAGTTCCTCATTAGTTCCTCAGGAGTTCCTCAGTCGTTCTCTTTGCGTAGTTACTATAGTAGTTACTATAGTAGTTCCTGGTCACACTTTACAATACGGTACGCACTTTTTGTATAGTTACTATAGTAGTTACTAGCGACTTCCTCAGTAGTTCCTCATTAGTTCCTCAGTCGTTCTCTTTGTGAACGACGCAAAGAGAACGACTGAGGAACTCCTGAGGAACTAATGAGGAACTACTGAGGAGTACTGAGGAACTCCTGAGGAAGTCGCTAGTAACTACTATAGTAACTATGCAAAAAGTGCGTACCGTATTGTAAAGCATTACCTACTAACCTTTATCAACCTCTATACATTTGCCCTCCAAATAGGATAACCTCTCATAACCTCAGCATTTTTTTTTTTTTTAATATTCATGCTCTCTGAACTCTCCACTCACTAATGAAATATTCTTATCTCTTCTATGTAAACTTAAAACACGATATTTGTGCTGAAACATTTCTACCCCTCAAATGTTGATTCAGCTGTGTGTTGTTCTACCCAATAGGTGTCTGGCTGATGGAGTTGGAGAGGTGGCCTTCGTCAAGCACCTCACTGTTCCTGGTCAGTATCACACGTTTATCTATACCGATATGGGATGACTGTATATTTGATACTGATTCCTACCATAGACAGTGGAACTAATGTGGGTGCTTCCGCCATATGTATGCTGTGCAGCACACACACATATGATACACATTCTTTCTGAATTCTTGCTGAATCACCCTTGTATTAAAAATCATAATTAAGAACAAGCCCCCTCTTGGATATTACAATTTTGTGGTATTGTCCAACATTTGCAATAGACAATAGAATTCTTACTCTTTTGCTCAACAAGTATACTGTTTACTTTTGTTTAGCCAGAGGTTAGAGAGGCAGGCGTGTGACTGGAAGGTCTCTGGTTAGAGTTTGACTGGTCGTACTGGGCAGCTGCCAGACATAAACGTGCGCAACTGTGAAGCGGTTTGTCGCCGGGAAAAGAGAAAAAAACAACAACATTTAAACCACGACTGTGTCACACTCTCACAGATGCAGAGAAGGACAAATATGAGCTGCTGTGCAAGGATGGCACCAGAGCACCCATCAGCAACTATGCGTCCTGCAACCTGGCCAAGGTGTCAGCCCATGCTGTGGTCAGCCGCGAGGACCCAGAGCTGGCTGACCTCATCTACAAAAGCCTCACATCTGTCACGGTAAGATACAGCGGGTCCACCCAGATACATAAGGTCAATTACTGATACAGCACAAGGAAAAAGTAGATGGTATATTTGACTGCATAATAAGACACACCTGGGGAGAGATAGAGAGAATGCTGCAGTATGGTAGTACTGATAATGCTTCATCTTATGCGACTCATGTCACACTTTTCAGACTTTTACAATTCCGCAACATGTTTCGATGCTTAACGCCACAATTCAACTTTCTTTTGTGTCTGTCAGGGCTTTAACCTCTTCTCCTCTGTGGGCTACGGCAAGAACGTGATGTTCAAGGACTCCACCAAAAAACTGGTGAAGCTGCCCGCGGGCACGAACAGCTTCCTGTATTTGGGTTCTGATTACATGCGGATCGTCAGCTCCTTGAGGAAAGGTAAGGCTTGACACACACACAGACAACCCCACTGACCCATAGACACACACACACACACAAATGTATTATATTGTAGACAGTGGCTTATCGTTGTCTCCTTTTACTTCACTTTCCAGAGCCGATCACAACCGGTACACCGGGTGGCATTATATGGTGTACTGTGGGTAGGCATGAGAAAATGAAGTGTGATAACTGGGGCCCCACCAGCATGGGAGCAGGGAGCGACATGATCGACTGCGCGACTGCCGACACAGTGGACGAGTGTCTGCAGAAGATTATGGTACCATTATGGAACCCGTCTCAGATAGAAATACGGGAATCAGTTACTGGCTTGCTAATCTTTTTGGTCCATTTTGTGGAGTACACACATCTGATAACCTAGTCTTCATTCTCTCGTTCCTCTCTCTAGCGTAAAGAGGCTGATGCAATGGCGTTGGATGGAGGACAGGTGTATACCGCTGGGAAGTGTGGTCTGGTCCCTGTCATGGTGGAGCAGTATGATGAAGGTATGAGGGTTATACGGCATGGAAAAAGACAATTACTGCACAATCCTGTGGTTTTATGACTACTTCTTCTACATCAACAATATTTGCATCTCCTACTCTCTCCACAGGGAAATGCAGCGACCCTGGAAGTGGTAAATACCTGCCTGTGGTTCTTTTCTTTCTTTCTTTACAGATGAACCAATACATTTTGTAACAGTAATTTCACAGCTTTTCTGGTCAACAGTAGTTTTCTGATCCACTCTTCTGCCATTTATGTACAGCCTCCTCTTATTACGCTGTGGCGGTGGTGAAGAAGGGTTCTGGGGTGACCTGGGAGAACCTCAAGACCAAAAAGTCTTGCCACACTGGCATTGGCAGAACCGCTGGCTGGAACATCCCCATGGGTCGGCTCCACAAAGATAATAAGAACTGCAACTTTAGTAAGTAACGTTGCACTTTCCTATGCACAGCGCACACTAAGCTCCTTCTCGTGTCTGTGAGTGGTAACCCCAACACTAACTGGGTTTCCTCCTCTCCTCAGATGAGTTCTTCGTTGCCGGCTGTGCCCCCGGAGCAGATCCAACATCTACAATGTGTTCTCAGTGTATTGGCAGGGGAACTGGTGTGCAAGATGACTCCAAGTGCAAAGCAAGTTCTGAGGAGCTGTACTACGGCTACGCTGGGGCTTTCAGGTAGGGGCACCAGTCAATTCCTGCCTAAAATTTGGCCTCATAAACAATTATTTTTAAGGTTAAATACTACTACTGATGGTGGTTACTTTATAACAATCTGTTGTATTGTGTCTATTTTGCATGTTATCATTACAGATGTCTTGTTGACGGTGCTGGAGACGTTGCTTTCATCAAACACACAATTGTTCCAGAAAACAGCAATGGTAAGAGACTGCCATTGACTTCTATTCTCCCTATTCTCAGACAGTATTGTGTTCTATAAAACGGCAACGTTCTTCTTTTCTCTCCCGTCCCACTTTTTTTTTTTGTCAAGGCAAGGGACCAGAATGGGCTAAGAATGTGAAGTCTGCTGACTATGAGCTGATCTGCCCTGGGAAGCCTAATGCTCCAGTCACTGACCATCTCTCGTGCCACCTAGCCCAGGTGCCCGCACATGCTGTGGTGACACGTCCAGAGACCCGCAACGAGGTGGTGCGCATACTCCTGGACCAGCAGGTTGGTAACTTAATTAAAGGACGCTTTTGGGTGGTTTGTATTGAGCATTATGAGAAATTAGAAATATTATATAGGACTGGGTATAAGTTGTTTGTGCCTGTGGGCCTGGTATTCCAGAAAGTGGGCTTAGTGAAAACTCTTGAGTTTGTTAACCCTGACGAGAAGGGGAAACTCTGGGTTTTCCGTTCCAGAAAGAGAGGCAACTCAAACTGTGAGTCAGTTACCATACTCTGAACCTAACCTGCTCGCTGGCAGGTTTTCTTTAACAAACCCTGAGTTTCTCCCCATCTCCTCCCTCCTGCTGAGCCTGAAGCAGCTGTCGGACACGGGGTGTCCTCTCCTCGGTAACCTGCTAGATGTTGAAGCCAAATGAATTGGCATAGCCTTACGTCGGGAGACGATTTTGAGACACCGATTAGATGTACTATCATTCCCTGATGAGTACCTAATTGAACGTTACCGTTTTTCATCACACTCTATCATTTATCTGAACAACATTCTCCAGCCGTACATCTATCAAATAGTAGTGTTCCCTGAGCACAAACCATAAGGACCATGTAGAAATTATCGGTACCACCCCGAGCAGTCAAATAAAGACAAATCATTCACGTTTAATTTGGTCTTTATTTCCTACAAATGCAACAGTCCACCTCTAAGTTGTGTTCCAGCAAACATAAGGATGGCATTAAATTGTTACAGTTCATTACAGTTCTACATGCAGAATTAACCTGCTGCTTCCAAGTGCGCTTTGTGCCCGTGGGATTGCACCTAAATTATGATTTTTTTAAATTCAATACCAGTCCACTACTTTTTCACCCATAATATAAGAACATGTGGTTAAATGTTAAATACACTACTGCATTCAAACTTACGCATTGACTCGGGCAGCGATTCTCTCCCACGCCAATTCTCTCTCCTTTGCCGCTGCAGCTGTGTTGCTTTTCTTTCTGAAAATGTGCAGGTTCGCCGGTTGCCATGGTGAATCGTAGTATCGGACCTCCATTGATGGTGGCTTTTTATTGTCGTCGGGCACGCACCCTGGACAATTATTCATTATTATTGTTTATCGTCTTTCAATAGAATCATATTGTGATGAAATATTGATATTGAGTTATCACGCTACACAATTCTGTTGTTGAAATTAATGATAAGATGCAAATACTAATCAAAATCTCTCACAAACTGATTAGGGACAAATTAGGGAATATTATTTGAAAATTACATTTTATCGTACTTCAAATGACCATGCAGTTCAATGTAATGAACATCAATTATTTAGCATGTGATTTCGCAAATGTTAGCAGATATCATGTTATATTGACATCAAAATAATTTATTAGGAGGACCATAAGGAAGACAATAATGAAATCTAAAAATCAATGTGTAAATCTTGTTCTTTATTTTCAGACCAAGTTTGGCAATCGCCCCGATGCAGATTTCAAAATGTTTCAGTCAGATGTAGAGAAGAACCTCCTCTTCAAAGACTCCACTAAGTGTCTCCAGGAGATACCAGCTGATACTTCCTTTGAGAGTTTCTTGAAACCTGAGTACATGGAAGCCATGACCTCACTCAGGGAGTGCAGCGAATCTGTTTCAGGTTTGTACTGTGGGTTCAATAAAGAATAACAGGACAATATTCCAACAGTACTCCAAATGAACGTACTAGAAACACACTTTGGATTCCCATAACCTTGCCTCTCTCTCTCTCACTCACACACACACACACAATATGAATGCATGTATGTCCAACATTCTAAAGTCTGGATTCTTGTCTCTCCCCTTCTATTAGATCTGGAGAAAATCTGCTCTTTCAGTGCCTGCCATTAAAAAAAACTAGTGGAGACACCGGAAAGTACAGTCAGCCACCAATGATTTGTGCAAACTACCTATGCTGGACCCAAAGTTGACGTTGTGTATTTTGTTTATGATTGTTTTCTAAAAATACACAAAACAAAAAAAATCATGAATGTATCTAGAATATACAAAACTGTCGCATTCAGCCAACATTGCACTACAACCAGCCTCTACAAATTAACTCATCAAAATCACCAATCATTCTACTTTACCTGCAAACTGTTACATTATCTAAAGTAATGCAAATGTTATTGGATAAACAATGTTTTGTCAATACTCTGCTTCACTTTTCTCAAATAAAGCATACCCTTTCTCAAGCTGTTTTGGTCACAGATTATTATAGAGTTTTTGATGTCTGTTGAGGTGGTGGCATCTTGTAAGGACGCCACCTGGTCGCCTCCCTTGGGAGGTGTTCCAGGCACGTCCAGCTGGGAGGAGGCCGCGGGGCAGACCGAGGACCAGATGATGGATGGATGGATGGAGGTTGATGTCTCAAGTAAACTGGCAGGAATTGGGATGTTATTGTATCAATGGAAACTTCATTTACAAAATATTTACTAGACATACTGACATATTTCAGTGTATTTTTCAATAACTGCAATAGGGAGTAATTATAGTTATTTTATAATGGGATAGATGCACAATGCAAAAATTTCATAGACGTAATTAAGCCCCAAAGCTGTCATCTAACCCAAGATTTTATGTTAAGGTTGCTATGAAAAAATGAGAAAAGCTATCATTTAGGAATTTCATCCCCATCCCCTACACTTGTGGTACATATTGGTTATTGGTGTACATCCAGCCATAGACTGAGAGAAGGTGCTGTCCTACTAAAATAGTTTTCACAGCACATGATCATAGAATATATATTTTTGGAAATGTCAAAACTTTGACAATGGGCAGATTAATTCTTATGAGGGTGTTGGGTTCAAGGGTTATGCCAATCTGTCTCTTACATAAGTCAATTATATATATTTCCACTGCAATTTCCCAATCCATGAAGTATACCTGGTATACTACTGTTTATACTGTTTATTCCATATTTATCCCCATATTCCATATTTATCTCCACATTTGTATATATTTTTATTCTGCACTTTACTACTATTTGCACTTCTGGTTAGATGCTAACTGCATTTCGTTGTCCCAGTACTTGTACTTTGTGCAATGACAATAAAGTTGAATCTAATCGAATCTAAATCGAATCTATAGGCACAAAGGAGCAGCCATTCGTGCCAGGTGGGTGTAGAAAATAGCATCTCTATAGTTTAGTCAGACCATTTCAAATCATACGTGACAAAGCATGATGAAGAAAAGCTTCTTCAATTATGAAGAATTTGCATTTACACTGTTATCCTTGGCAAGGTTGGAATTTGCTGTAAGCAAGGACATATTTATTTGACTGTACAATTGACATTGAACACATACAGGATGCACATACCTTACACATTAAAAATAGAGTGATACAAAAAAATAACAAGTTCACAACAAAGCAATAGTGAAGATACATTTTGTGGATTTAATGAGATGGGTACCTAATACCTGTGCATGGCAAACACACTATGCAAACACATTGTTAAACCATGATCATATCTGTCTCTGTTTGTCTTTTAGTGTATTGATTCACTGGTATGTCCTGTCTGGTTTTATGTGTCTTTTATGTCTTTTTTTTAATGTACATTTATAGTACCTTTTACTCTATTTGTGTCTGGTTTTATGTCTTTTATGTATTTTTTTATACTACTTTTATTCTATTTTTATTTTTTATTGTGCAGCACTTTGGGAACCTTGTTGTTTTAAAATGTGCTATATAAATAAAGTGGATTGGATTGGATTGGATATGAACATCGCCGTTCAATAGTTATTAATCTCCTTTGTCACATGACCAGGGAAACGGCGTCAATTTTTAATTTTCCCGGAAGTGCCCATGCGACTTACCAGGCGCACCGGCTCCCTAGACAAGCAACATCGCACTATGGCCTCGCTGTAAGCTACTGAAACGCCCGTTCTGTATATACCTTACCGGCAATCCGTCACCATCGACGCCTTGATCATGGACCTCCGGTCCAGAGGCTTTTTTCGGGGCCATCGGAGTTGCCAATACTACTCCTAAAGTGCTATATTATTTGATTTTGTGTACTGTCACGTTTGCATGCTCCGGGGATTTAAATAGCAAGTGACAGTAGTAGCATTCACCCCATCTGCCAGCTAAAGCTAACTCGCTAAGTCAATAGCTAAGAAGGGCATCACTTTCCTTTTGGAGTAAAGGACAAGAAACTACACCACTACTTTCATTAACTGAAGATAGGGCTTCAGTGGCTGATTCCCCGTCTTCCCATCCACAACACACAGGTATTACTGGTTCCCGGTAAGAATAACGGCGTTGATAACGCTAGCTTGCAGACACACGGGCTGGGCTTCATTTTTGTCAAAGACACACTAGCTAACGTTAGCTAGTTGAAGAGGCCCTGCCGGTTGTCAACCCACACACAAGGTTAGATAACACTAGCTAGCTACTTTTGCATTGAAGACTACGACTGGTAATTTATGTAAAAATTAAAATGTTTAATTTAATTTGAATAACGCAAGACAGTTAAGTGGCTAATCGAACTTTTAAGTCATTCATTGTTGAAGCTAGCCTGGCTATTTAGCCAACGTTGGCTGAAATGACAGCCAACGTTGGTCGTTGTCATGACTAATCTTCATTTGGTTAACGTTATGCATATGTTCTTCATGAGGTGACGATGGTTAACGGGTCCGGTTTTAGACATGTAAATTAGCATTCACGCTAACTACCAAACGCTTTAGTTTCGCGGCTTAGCAGCAATGTCAACGGGTAACGTTAACTTTTATAGCGCTAACGTTAATTAACTGGTTCCCTTCAAACCCCTCCACACTTGCTGCCTTGTGCTCATTTAAAAACGTCGTTACTGGTTTCCCTTGGTTGTGCAGCTCTCCGGGCCTGTAATTAAATACTCCTCGTTAGCACCGTGTTGGGCTAACTAGCTAAACTAACGTTACCCTACAAATCAATGTCAAGTGTTGCAACGTTACAGACGGGATCGCCGTATTTGCTGTTTTCGGGTTATTTAAAGACAACGGCAATCAACATAAACTAATAAGAATCATCTTTGTTAATGTTAACGTTAAATGTAGTATCAAGTTCAGCCACGTAGCGTAAACTAGGCACAATGTCAATGATACCGGGACACGTAGACGACTGTTGGCTTGCTAGGTTCATTTAACCTGCTAGGAATGTTAGCTAGCAGGCCAGTAGAAATCCTCTACATCATATAGGACACAACGGGACGCATAGTTTGACTCTACACATCACAAATACGCAGACAGGATTGTTCTCCTGACATATTTAATGCCAACTGTTGGCTGCCACTGCCGGTAGAACCATATGGTAACGGATGCGCTGTCTAAAAGCAGCATGGCACTAGACATTCATTAGCCAGCTAGCAGCTAGCGTTAGCCAATATTTCAGCAGGTGGATGGTGTGTGTGTGTGACACGTCTGCTATTGATAGCTGTCACTGTTTTGTTAACGCATAAATTAGAAAGTCATTTAGCTTAAGAGAATTTCACCTACATCTGAATATCTGTTGACTTTACGCCACTTGAATTGATTCTTATCAAGTCTAGCTAGCATTAGCAGGGGCAAGAAAGCCATTGGTAACACAGTAAATGAACTTTGACCCGAGGTATCCATTTTCCTGAATTCACTCAAAACCAGGCCAGTCCAAGTGACTTGGTGATAGTCACTCTTGAGCTGGAAGTTGAACACCAAACCATTGTACCTAAGCCCCATCAGTATTGGGCCCTTATTAGAAACAATAATTGATTTTTTTTTAGGGTGGTCTTCATTAAGGAACATGCTTCAATACTTAGCTGAGCTAATAGCAAGTCTGTTGATTGTTGTAAGGAATGTAATCAAAGTGTCCTTTTTGAAGTGATTTACTAACTGTCCCAGGCACCTTCTCTACTTGAACAACTGATTGTTTTGAGTAGAAGTTGGGAACACGAGTGCATACAAGTTGAGGTTGAGCAAGCAACCCACAAGGGATAGTGACACACATTGTTGCTAAGAGTGCATGCCTGTGAATGCAACACGCGTGCAACAAGACTATGGGAGGTGGTCATCCTTGTTATCATAGGAGGAACCATAGACCGCACCCTCACTGCTTGGTTAGATGGTGCCACCACTGAAGTCTTAGACTTCAACACAATGTTGTCTGTTATCTGATCTGCTTGACTTAAAAATTGTAAGTTTCCTTTAATGGAGACCTACCACACTACTGTCTCTCACTAAAGCTATTGGAATCAAGGATTAAAAAAAAAAAGGCTGATGCTTAGTTTTCTATAATTCTTCTTCCTGTTTTTCTTAGGTAGGCTGGCAAGGCAGCGCCACCCTAATGCAGAACCTCAAAAGCACGTGAAATGAACAAACCACCTCAGCCTATAACGGGACCCACCTCTGTCCCACACCCTGCCCCTTCCCCTGGATTGACACAGGTGAGGGCCAGTGACATGGTTGGATCCAGCTCGTTTTGGCAGGTTAATTTGCTGGAAGTTGGCTAACATCTATTTTTCCTCCATTCTCCCCCCCTCAAGGCTGCCTATGCCCCTGGACAGCCCCCTTCTCTCGTGTTTGCCACCCCGCCACCTCCACAAATGAACTCCGCACCGCAACCAAGACAGGTATGTTTCATTGCGTGTGTTTTTCTTCCTGCTCACTTTTGCAGTCTGTGTCTAAGTATGTGATACGTTTTGCTTGGTGCGAGACCCCCACTCCCCCAAGATTTCTGACAAGGTTGCCTCTGCTCTAATGCTTTGGTTAAATGTGGGTGTGTACGCGCGTGTGTAATAGCCTATTTGCATTCCCTTTCTCTCTGGCTGTCAATCTTGACTTCTTTCCTCTCTTTTGGTGTCCTCCCAGTTTGCTGCAGGGCCCCGTGCTTTACACCAACAGGTACTAACACCCCTCACTTTTCCTCATGTTTTCCTTTATCTCCTTAGTGTAGTACATGCATTCAATCCTAAGTATGGGAGGATCAGACTAGAAAATTGCAGTCCAGAGATCAGAAGTAAAATGCTCCTGAGGACCCCTACCATTGAGCACCAAAATAAAAATGCAGATTTCTCCATAGGATGGTTTTTGCAAGTCATAAGATGTTCACAACACTAATTCCAGATTATGTGTAGTCATAATACTGGTCAGGCTATGCCAACAAAATACTTGCATCTACCAATAGACAGGTGGTCCTGTGATTTTTGAGCTTTAGCCACGCATGTCCTATTGTACTTATCAGTGATACCGAGTTGCATGTGCAGCTTTGTTATTTGAGCGTACTGTACATGGCTGTACACTGCTGCTTTTCATACTCTCCCATCTTACGCCTCATCTCAACCTTCCACTTTCTATCTGGTCCTCATTTTCACTTTTATCTCACTCCCTCTCTTGCTCTCTGCTCATGTGTTGTGCGGCTGAAGGGTGGATACAGAGCATTACAGGTAACAGCTTTTCTCTTCCTCCTCCCCCTCCTCGTATCTTTGGCTAACCTCAGTGGGGTAGGGAGAAATGAAATTCAATACAATTTAGACTCAGTGTAACCCAAGAACTGAACTTGCTTCACACATTGGCAGTTGCTGTGAGTGCAGTGCTTTCAGCTCAGGGCGGGAGGGTGTGACCGAACATTGACATGCAAAGACACCACAACTGACACATTACTTATGCTATGATTTACCTATTGTTCATTCTCCTCTGTTCCTCCACATCTGTTCTCCAGGGATACTATCAGAACCGGCCGGCGATGCCCACCAGTGCTCCAAGGGTCCAGACCAGTAGTGGGCCACGGCCTGTTGGGCCCACTCATGTCTACCCACCCGGCTCCCAGATGATGATGATCCCCCAGCAGCAGCTCTCCTTCGCTGGCTCTCCTCAGAGCTACTTCATCCCCCCTGGACAGGTTGGTTCATATTCATAATC
>CABFOP010085238.1:0-11352 GCA_900683385.1 Anoplogaster cornuta | reverse complement strand
GAGGGGGTTGCGACATATTATTTTTGATTGGTGACTGAAATGCCACCATTGGCCTTGAAATAGCCCAGTAATAGGCTAATTGGTTAGGACTCTTTACTGGGAAAAGTAATGAAATCCTGAATGTAACGCGTTACCATCCAATACTGACGGTTTGCGTAAATATGATCTACGGACATTGCTTTTGGGTGGACCCAGAAGTCCGAAAAACATGAAATGGGCGAAAGCATGTGAGCGAATGAAAAAGGGGACACTCTTAATGGAATGACGTCATCAGCCGTAATTAAACGCAGTGAGCAGAGAAAGGACGGGAGCGCGCGCTGGGTGGTCCGCTACGCTGATAAATGCGCGAGCCTCTTTCCAACCGAGGACCGTGTAGGGACCGGTTAAAACCACTACTACTTCTATCACTTTATTTTCTTGGGTTTAAATCTCTCAAATGCTGTCCGTGTATTCTTCTCAGCTTTGGGTTGACAATGAAAATTTCTATATTGTTTTTCCATGTTTTCCCCTGTGGCAAAAACAGGCAGGAAGAATGCCAACCGTTATAGGGTGTTCTGCAGGACAATTATAAGGTGAACATCAATACGCCATTAATTTATATTTCGACATTTAATTTCTATACATAAACACATAAAAACATAAAGTATGTAATTTTGCACAAAAATATTTGTAAGGGATAGTGACAACTTATTCTCTGGTATATTCTCTGGTTTTATGGGCTATGAAATGGCTCAGGCAAAACATTCTATTAAACATTCTCTATTTCTCTATTTGCTCCAATAGTATTATGTTCCATTATGTCAAAGCTGACAGGCACCATACGCCGGCAGAGAGCAGAAGGACAACAAGCCCGAGTGATTGAACACGGCTATAGGAAAAAGGTTGCAGGCTGCAGCTATCGGGATCTCTGGGGAACAATAAGCATCCTACTGTCAACAGTTGTAGGTTATGGACTGATCGTCTTTCAGTAGCCGAGCACACATATAAAAGACTGTAAAAACTCAAGTAAAATTAGACTGCTGACTGGGGAGATATAAAACTAATTTATTCGCCTTTTCTTCTAACTGAACTTCAGTTAATTAAATCAATTAAATAAAACATAGGCTGAAGAATCTGAATATACAAACAATCCCCTCCTATGGCTGAGCGACTACAGTTCTGCCGGAGATATTCTGAGTGAAAACTGTCTTACTGTTATGTGTGGACCGCTCCTCCGGGCGAGTGTCTTGCAGGAGTCAGTCTCCAGTCTCCGTCCGGGTCTCTGTGCTCATAGTCCGGCAGAGCCTCCATCTCTCTCCCCCGGTGTCCCCGAGTAAATATTATGACTGCACCACACAAACAATACTGTATTATTGTGTAAAAAAAAAACCCCCTCTACACATCTACTCAAGACGCTGCGGACATATGGCATCAGATTGAGTATTAGCTGATCTAGTGGGGCTTTTGCTTGATTTTTTATTTAAAGAAGGCCAGGGAAAATGTTTACATTTTGCTGTATAAACATCCTGCCCATGTTCCTGTCTATCTTTTACAGAAATCTGGAGGGTGGTTTTGAATATAAGGGGCATGTTCTTTTGTAAAAGCATTTCATAAACTAAAAAAAAAAAATTATACAATATTTTATATTATAAATCACATAGTTTTACTACTGTAAGAATGCAGGGATTTGCCATGCTTATCCATCTGGACTAATATGGAGAGCTGCCCGTGTAAAAACTTACAAATTCACATATAGCCTGTATGCACAATATTCTATGTTACCAAAAAAAAAACGTAATAGAAAATCATACAATTAATGAATGGTTCACAGACCCTGACCTATACAACTAGCTGGTTGTGATCAGCAGTTTGTATTTCTTTAAACAATATATTTGAATATAAGTTTTTCAATGACTTTTTATAAGTTGTATGGGTATAGAGATATATTCACTATTTCAATGTAAGAGGAAGAAAAAACATTTCCTTGAAAAGTGAACGCAGACAGATGTGCATGCTGCAGCCCACCACTGGAGTAGGAGGGAACTGGGCGGGTCCCAACGTTAGGATGGCCAAGACATCCAGCTTCCAATGCGCTGATGGCAACAGATAAGTAAAAAGTGCGCTCCTCGGACGCACGACAACACACCAACTGAAGTGGAAAGCGGCTCCTGGTCTGGTCTGCTCCTTATCCCACTTTTCGGACTCTGCTGACAATAAGGCGGTCGGACTTCAGACTGGAACGGGACTGCGTCGAGAGGAAGAAGACCGGGTTAGGACAGTCTCGCCCTTCGGCTCGTCGTGCGTAAAGTTCGCCTATACAATAATTCTCGGTAATCTTTTCACTGTCTATGTGAATCAGTATTCGACGTTGTAGCATATTGTTTATACGGAAAGGTGGAACGTGAAACTTTGAGAGTTAACTTTAACTAATGACGGCAGAGGTCCAGCAGCCCCCAGCGCAGACTCCTGCAGCCCAGAGCAGCCCCATGTCTGCTCCGGAGAAGCCGCACGGACAGACCACCGCGGTGATGGAGACCGCCTCGTCCACCACCAAAACCAAAAAGACTAACGCGGGGATCCGTCGACCGGAGAAGCCCCCCTACTCCTACATAGCCCTGATAGTCATGGCGATCCAGAGCTCCCCCACCAAACGTCTGACGCTCAGCGAAATATACCAGTTCCTGCAGAGCCGCTTCCCGTTCTTCCGAGGCTCCTACCAGGGATGGAAGAACTCCGTGCGCCACAACTTGTCCCTGAACGAGTGCTTCATCAAGCTGCCCAAGGGCCTCGGCCGGCCGGGGAAGGGCCACTACTGGACTATCGACCCGGCCAGCGAGTTCATGTTCGAGGAAGGCTCCTTCAGGAGGAGGCCCCGGGGCTTTAGGCGCAAGTGCCAGGCGCTGAAGCCCATGTACAGCATGATGAACGGCCTGGGCTTCAACCACCTCCCCGAGTCCTACAACTTCCAGGGGAGCGGCGGGGGCCTCTCCTGCCCGCCCAACAGCTTGTCCCTGGACAGCGGGATTGGGATGATGAACGGACACCTGGCAGGTAACATGGAGGGGATGGGTCTGTCCGGGCACTCCATGTCACACCTGTCGGCCAACAGTGGACATTCCTACATGGGAAGTTGTACAGGATCCGCCGGGAGTGATTATCCCCACCATGACAATTCCGGCTCCCCACTGCTCACCAGCGGGGGAGTGATGGAGCCTCACCCCGTCTACTCGAGCTCGCCGTCGGCGTGGGCTCCGGCCCCCTCCTCGGCCTCGCTGAATAACGGAGCTTCTTACATTAAGCAGCAGCCTCTGTCTCCGTGTAACCCGGGGGCCAACCCGCTGCAGCCCAGCTTGCCCACGCATTCACTAGACCAGCCTTACCTGCACCAGAACGGGCACAGTACCACAGATCTACAAGGTAGGCTGAACACCGTTATTTCATAATATAATAATAAGTCATAATAAGGAGGGAGAGACTGCAATATAAAACTGAAGTGGGATTTTATAAGAAAACGTACCCAAGTCAGTGGGGGAAAACATATTTCCCAATGCAATAATTGCATGTTTTCAAATACCAGTGCCTAACAAATTAAAGGGTCTAAACAATATTTCTGTGTTGACTCCATCATGGTGGGTCACTGATTTTTTAGCCTTATCTCAAACTTAATTTTGACAGCCCTCACACTACAATATGTTATTTGCAGAGCATTGAATTTATTTTGCTGCCACTATTCATATGTCTATTGCAAAAACGGGTGTAGAATTAGAGTTCTATTTTTCTGGTAAAGGAAACTGAGCCAATTGAAAGAGACCAAGTAGCTTCTGACTAGGAAGTTATGCTTCTTAGAGTTCCTGCCTACGATTTACTGGAATAGGACTCCAAAGATGCCGAACAAACAACGGGTTTGAACCTTGCACTGTTTCCTTCATAAATTCCTGGAAGTGGCAACACGGGAGGTTCACGGCTGCAGAGTGTTTAGAGCCAATGCCAATCTCGGTGGTTGGAGCCGGCCTGCCCTGCCCCGAGGCACCGGCTCCTCCGGGACTGGCGTGCAAAGGAGGCCACTGTCAATTAGGCCTCCAACTATCCCTCCCTCTAATAGACTGTGCTAACTTCATTTGACAATGTTAATCAATGTAATAAATGTACCATGTACTATAAAACGACCGTTCAGGTAGTAAAACAGGGTGAAGTCATATTCGACCGACGCCTCTACAAATTCCAAACGCATAATCGAAATTATACAGATTATTAAATATCAGACAATGCTCGTAAGACCTCCTGTCAGGAAAATAAGACAGGTGCGGAAAGAAAACACAAACAACTAAACACTCAATTGGATGAAATATTTTCATGTTACGTTTATTTATTTATCTTCTTCTTCTTCTTCTTGTTGCCTAATATATTGTGCAGCAGTCTATTGTGATTATTATCCATGCAGTCCATACAGACTAAGCTGTCACATTGACCTATACATTTCTTTAGCCTATCGGAATGTCTATCATGGATAATTAGCAATATAAGCCTATAGGCTTTGGTAGAAATACTTATAATTAATATTGAAAGCATTCTCATCATTTAGCTCAATACTTTTATTCCTTTGAAAAGATCAATACGTTGAACTATTTATTAATTCATATCCCTGTAGAATAAAGTCTCATTGAACCTATTAGGCCTACATTAAAGGTCTTATTGATTTTATTCACAGTTTTAAAAAAATAAAACCTGTAGTGTCACGTGTGAATAACATTTGTGTTGCATTTGTAGGTATTCCTCGGTACCATTCCCAGTCTCCCAGCATGTGTGACCGAAAGGAGTTCGTCTTCTCGTTCAACGCCATGACTTCCTCAGCGATGCATTCTCCCAGTAGCGGCTCGTACTACCACCACCAGCAGGTCTCCTACCAGGACATCAAGCCATGTGTGATGTGATGGCGTGGTGGGACAGTCTGCAGAGAGGGGACAGTATCAGTGACCTGAGGCAGCATGCACGGCAGTCTGACCAGCACAGTGGACTGAAGACCGAGAGAGAGAGAATGAACCACTGCAAGGCAGAGGCATGCACCATGCAGCCCTGGAGAGCAATCACTGGTGTCACCAGAGGAAGACAGGCTGGACTACCAGTATACTGTTCTCCATACCCAGAAGAGACGGAAACATGCCCATCATAAACAAGCACATCACTAAAAAGACCTGATGCCATCAACACCGGCCGGCGGGGTATAACTGGGCATATAAACCCAGCTGCTGTTTGGTACTTAGTTCTGCAGAGCGGATGACTACCACTTTACACATCTGTACATGTTTATTCATCGTGTTAAAGTAGGCCTTTGTAAATGCACATTTTCATTTCTCCGTCAGAAGTTTTACTTTTTTTTTCTTTGACAAATTAGATTCAAGCTCTTTTTTGGACTTCCATACCAGCATTGACTTAAATGAACAACAATGGACATTATATATGTCCATATATATATATATAATGTGTAAAAAGATGAAGGCACTTTTTTGAATAGCCTATAAGCGCAACTTTTTATTTATTCTGAAGGCCTACGTATTTTAATTTTAGGCGAATTGGCCAAGGAGGTATGCTTTATTGGCAATATTTGTCAGAACGCTTATTATTTGTTTTAAAATGAAAAATGAAGATATAATGTAAGCACTGTTATGTCGTTTGTGTGTTAGATGTATCTAGACTTCAATTATTTTCAGCACTGTATACTTATATGATGTTAGGAACATTAGCGAGGGTCCTTAGGTTAGGACCAGTCTATAACACACCATCTGTATGAAATTAAATATATGTCGGGCAGTTTAAGCCTAAAACTGACAAAAATAAGAGACATATTTCCATTTCTTCACAGGCCTTCCCAATTCATTTTGAAAAATAACTAAATCCTAGAATACATTTTAGAAGAATACAAACAAATATGACCAAAAGTCCCTATTGTGATACTCAGAGATACATCATAACAACCGCCAATCTAAACAAAAGTCAATGTTTTCAGAGAAGCATGAGGATGCCTTTTTCTTTAAAATACCATTCATGTAACTTACAGCAGTTTGATACCACTTATATGTATATTATGAAATTATGTCATAAAGATTTATGTCAGACTGAAAATGGTGGGTAAAATCTATTCCACAAATACAAAGGTGCGGGTAAACTGAGTGTGTTTACGCTCCACTCGATCCTGATACCATGAAGGTAAAAAACGCAAAGTACGACAAGGTCCCCCAAAGACACACTTGAAGTCCCTATGGGAATAATATAGCCTAGTAGTTTCTCTGTTAGGGATATGTGTTGTGTTCTCTTTAGCCCATATAGGACAATTTGCAGTTTAGCCAATCAGCGCACGCGTAATCCCGGCGTCACTGGTGAAGTCTTGTTAACCTGTTGTCTTCACTTAGTTTATGAGTTTAGAGGTCACGCCTATTCTTCCAAATAGGCGTTAAATGAAGAAATCTGATTTTATATATTTAAAAAAAGCCTATTAATTGATGTAGATCTAAAATAAACGGTTTTAAAAGTCGGTGTAGCCTACTGCCTACTATGTAATGTAGAGTGTATGCAGCAATTAAGATCTCACCCACACTTGGTTACAGGGTGAGAAGCCGTATACAGGCCTCCCATTACACTGGTAGATTTACAACGGGGTTTTCTGGACAATTTGTGTGTCTGAAAAATATAGGCTTCATCAAACAGAAGGAAATACTATAGTGCTGGTCTACATTGATCTTCAAATAATCTATGTATCAGGTCTACTCAGAGCCTCTGATAGAAAAGTCCTTTTAGCTCTGGGATGTAAGATGCCACCTCAGTCTCTCACAAGAGGGTCCAAGAGAATGAACCCCCAAAACTAGCATATATAAAAGATGCGTCTGGAGGAATCTTTGTTTTTTAAATTGCTAAATACTGAAAAAAATATCAGCCCACAAACCAAATATATTCGCAGAGGCATAAGGATCTAATCAAACAAATTACAAATGAGCATATTCTTGAATGTCTTATCATTCTATGGAAATACATTACTACATGGTAGAATTTAAGAATTAACATTAAGGCACAAGAGCCAATCTTCCCGCTTTTCATCTGATTATTTTCACCTTATTCATTCATATTTGTGGATTCTAACAACTGCAAAAATAATTGCTAGTTTTGGCCAACCTCGCCTTTATCAAATTCTCTTAATATATTAGGCTACTGCAAACTATAATAATTTCTTTTGGAACAAAATCCTTATCTCTCTGAGAAGTCCATGGTTGTGTGTTGAAAACAATAGGTGCTCCTATTATAATGTAGAAAAACATGGTAGGCAGAAATGCATTTTGTGAGCATCAACATGGCTCACTCAGTCAGATTACTGTCTCCTTATGCACTCTTCTTGTAAAGTACCTCCAATGTAATTTAAGATGCCTCCATATTCATTTTGTTCTGTAACATATGCTGGTGAGGCCTGCGGGCATTAGTAGACCTGTGTGAGCCTGCAAGCTGCGTTTTGTATTATCTGTTTAGCTTTGTTGTCTTGCAACATGACCACTAACTGACCCAGTGAAATTCCCTTGTATGAACATGCCATTCTGCATAGGGGCAATAGGCTCAACAGCAGTGGGAGCATGCATTAGCAAACTGATGACATTAGCCGGGGTTCAGTACTCTGGTGGGGCTGAGGGGGTGAGATTCCTGGTGGGGCTCCACAGCTGTTCCCTAGCCAGGCCTGGATGACAGCTCCATAAAAAGCCTGAGGCCTTCTCCGTGGTGGCAGACATGCAACGTGCTCATCCCTCAGCACTGTCCAGACCTCACTGAAAAACAAGACACTTCGCTGGCAAAGCAGACCAACTCCCTAGTGTTCAATTACCAGGTAATGTCCATCATGCAATACCAGGCAGAAACACAGAAAGACATAATTAAAACATTATGGGAACACAATAAAGGCTTTTGGTTTTTCTGAATTTGAACCAAGGAACCAAGCCATACTACCTTCGAAATAAGGCAACAGTAAACATGTTTTCCCTGAATAATGCAGACACCCCTTTTGCTAATCAGCAGCAAGTTGTATCATCCCTCCAAGTTTTGTAATAATCAGACCAGTGGTGTCTGAAATACCATGTTTGAGTTAACATTTTAACCTGTAATATAGTGGCTTCACAAGTCCAATCAGTGTAATCTTCTGGATAGCACATTTTGTGTCCATTGGACTGACAACATAGGAGTTAAGGCCTTTCTGTTTGACATTTTGACTTTTAATTCTAATGCCCCCAAAAAGGCAAGGAAATGGATCATCCCTCCAAACTTTGTTAAAATCATGCTGAAATACTCATACATCACCTTTGATGGACAGACACAGCGCATGGCCCGTGCTATGCTGTTGCATCTCTTCCCACCCATCTTCTTGTTTTCTTTATTCTACCGATCCAAAAAATAACATCGGTGAAAGTGGACTTCCCACTTTCCTTTAAAATACAGATGGAAGACCTGGGTAGAGACTAAACCTGGACCAGTACTAGAGGAGGTTACAATAAGGAGATTAAGATTCAAGAGCAGTTCAACCAGGCAGTCAGGTTGGTATCATAGTTAGCTAGCCAGAATGCCATGAGTAAATCATTTTATAAACAAAACTACAAAAAGCAATGTTTGAACTCCATGAATAGTTTTATTAGAGAAAATATTCTGAAATAACTGAGACTATTACATACCTTTTACATTACCTGAATTCTAAGGACCCTGTGATGCAATTAGGTCTAAATTCATATTCCTCCACTATAATACTCAGACAGGCCTGTCTACGACATCTCAATTCGCTGAACTAAAAAAAATGGGGTGTTACTGGGTTAGGTTTCCGAGAGCTTAAACATCACACAGCAAGAGGACATTCAGAGAATCACTGTTTAGTACTCAATACTTGTGAGGAAACAAAATGTATGGAACATGTTCTTGGTTTGAGAGAGAAATAACCTAACCACTTACAGCTATGAAGGCTCTCAGGAACACTCTGGGGAAACACAACCCAGGGTGTGTAAATTAAACACGACAACAATTATTGTATATGCAGTCCAAAATTGCATGTAAAACACACTATGCAAGTGAAATGCTTTAATGAAATTCCATTTTTATTAAAAGAACAAAGTACTGATGCTGCATATTTCCTTTATTCAAAATTTTGTTTATTATGCCTATTAGGATAAGCAGTCACTTCAGATGTCTGAGGTTCATATAACTTAGGCTTACTGTAATAAAGTCCAGAGACAATAGAAACAAACTAAACTCTGCTTAAGGCATTTAATATGGCTCCACAAGTAATACCATTGCTATTACTACTCTGTCTGTTCGTGGGCGTCACCACTACTCTCTGATGCTGTTCTTTTGGGTTTTGGAGCTGCTGTTGGTCTGGGTCTCCTATTGGTAAGGCCAGGCCTCTTGCCCCCCCTCTGGCTCTTGGCCAGCTCAGCCTGCAGACTGTGGCCATTCAGAGAGAGACCCTGCAGAGCCTCGAGGGCCCAGTCTGCAGCCTGAGGGTCAGTGTAGTCCAGGAAGGCCCTGTGCTGAGCTCCCTGCCAGGTGAGCCTCAGTGGCACTGCCTCCCTCTCTCGGAGGGCAGCCTTCAGCTCGCTAACCCGCAGCCCAGCAGGGATGCCTCCCAGGTACACTGTGGTTACACTAGGGGGGAACTTGCGCTGAGACATGGCTTCACTCTCCTTCTCCTCAAGGGCCTTCTCTTTCTTCTTCCCTCCACTTTTTCCAATCATCCCCTTTCCTGCCTCTTTGCTTTCTCCCTCACCACCACCCCTGCCTTCCACCCTGCCTTCCACCCTTCCTTCTTCCCTGCCCTCTCCTCTGCTTTCTTTCCTCACTCTCGCTGGCCGCCGTCTAGGTTTCTGTTCTGACTCCTCTCTGTTCTCCTGTTTGGATTCTCCATCAGCATCTGGCTGTGTGTTACGTCTTGGCCTCTGTCTGGTCTGCCTTTTGGGCTTATGATCAGCCTGAAAACAAGGCTCTCCTGCAGCGGGCACCGTCCCCAGCACAACATCCTTGCCTGCCTGCTCCTCCAGAGCAAGCAGCTTCTTCAGGATCGGGATCTTCTCCAGCTTGTCTGTGTCCAGCTGAAGACACAAAACTGGACAGGCTCAGTAAGGCTGAAGGAGGGTCACAGATAGCATAAAGACAGCCCTGCTCTGAGCCATGCAGCATGCCTGTGGATGAGTTAAATGAGTATTGTGATGACAACTGGCAGATATATTAATTGGTGTTACTCTATCCTGATCACAGACCATGCTATAGTAATTATACAACTAACTCCACTGCATGTTATTAAATATGCTGATCACAGGGGGGATGCCAAGCCTCGTATATCATGTTATTATGCAAGGATCAAATTTGGGCAAAACAATAACCAACAGCCACTGATAAGAGTTCATCCGTGCCAACATCAGAGGAAAAAATGACAAAGAGAAACGGTATTAAAGCCTGCGGATAACCATATCATCTTTATGGGGGCGGGAGATTTCACTTCCTCTGTAGTTAAAAATAAAGAATGCTCTCTTGATTTCTCGGGTCTTAAAGAGTGTCTTGAAGGGCTTTGATGGTGGCCGGTGCTGTAAAGGATATACGGGGCCATTGTTTTCTACACCGGCCTGTTTGACCTGTCTTTCCACCGGCCACGCAGAGCCGAGCTGGCTGGGCAGAGGAGCCTTTGATGATCAGGCATGGCCTTCCTGCCTGTGAGGTCACTGGGTCCTGTTTACTTGCTCGCCTGTCTTAAGGGACCCAGAGGTTATCTAGAAACTCTCTAGACGTTAAGAATAAACCCCACACCATCACCAATAAAAGAACAATTTATAGGAGGCAAAGACTCCACACTTGTCCCAGCCAATGTCAGTGAATCAGAAACAGTTGAAGGTCCAGACTCTAATTTCAACACAGCATTTAACAGCTAATTTCTTGTATTTGTTATTAGAATATATCAAAGATTAACTCTTTGGGTCAAGTTAATGTCACAGAAAAATTCATTCTAAGGTTAAATTTGGTTAAACACATGAACAGTTTAAGAATAAAGGGAATAAGCAGGAGGTTTCAGATGGTGTATAACTTACATTAGGCATACAGTAGAGTAACAATTCAATGCAGAGAAATTAAATACACATGGATGTATAAGTCATCTGGAAAGAGGTGTTTCCAAACATGTCCATTAGAGGGCAGTATCACAAAGGACAGGGGTAAAATGTTTACAGACATGACAGATGACCAGGGGGACTGTCTTTTCTACTTTCTTATCCTGAAAATGTATGAAAACATGTAAAATTACCCCTTTACATCTGGTGTTAAAGACCTTTGCATATTTGTATAAATGGATGTTATTCTATAAAATGCCTTAAT
>CABFOP010085236.1:0-13508 GCA_900683385.1 Anoplogaster cornuta | reverse complement strand
TTCCATTAATTCGTCATTTCTTATTGTCGTTTATCAGTCACCTTAAGCATATTGTTTGATGATCTTTGTTTGGACATTTGTTGTGATGAGTACATGTTACATGTGTTCAGTGTAGACTACCTGTGTAGACTACCTGTGTAGACTACCTGTGCAGACTTCCTTTGCAGACTATCGGTGTAGACTACCCGTGTAGACTACCTGTGCAGACTACCTGTGCAGACTACCTCTGTAGACTACCTGTGTAGACTACCTGTGCAGACTACCCGTGTAGACTACCAGTGTAGACTACCTGTGTAGACTACCCGTGTAGACTACCTGTGCAGACTACCCATGTAGACTACCAGTGTAGACTACCTGTGCAGACTACCTGTGTAGACTACCTGTGCAGACTACCCGTGTAGACTACCTGTGTAGACTACCTGTGCAGACTACCCGTGTAGACTACCTGTGTAGACTACCTGTGCAGACTACCCGTGTAGACTACCTGTGTAGACTACCTGTGCAGACTACCTGTGCAGACTACCTGTGTAGACCACCTGTGTAGACTGTGAGTACTGTAATAGTCTGTTACCTGCTGTAGATGTAAAACGTTCTCATCTCAGCTCCAAGAGACAGAAACTAATGAGCATCATTCAACATTAATAAATGCTAATAGCATAATTTTATCCGTAGCCATACTTTATTGTAAAAAAGTTAATAAAAAGACTAAAACTGGGGAAACTGTTAATGAGGAAATGAGGAAACGTATTTATCATGTAGCTGACCAGATACCTTCACTTCCATACTTCCTCCGAGTGCAGTCTCATGTAAAAAATAACTTAAACATTGATTACATTTATGCATCAATGATTTCTTTCAGAATTGGTACATTCCAGAATATGGTGATAATCAATCTCATATGTCAGCCTTTTTTTTTTTTTAGATTAAAGAACAGCAGTGGGTTTCTAAAGTGTTTAATAATCCATAAAGGGTCTGATGGGACGTAATCCTTAATGTAAAAACTCAGAAATTATGAATTTGAGTTGCAAGGTTTCACCTAACGAGTTATTCTTTAGCTTCATGAGAGCATTTAGTAATATTTACAAGATGGCCAAGAGCATGTGTTTTAGTATATCTTAAGTTTATCTCACTATGCAGAGGCTGAGCAGTATAGTGGATTAGTATTGATGGTGATGAGAGGTTGGACTACACCTCACTTCAGCCCAGAAATACTATGAGACAAAGCATGAGGAGTACATCCTGTATATTCCCTGAATGTGTAGCAGGGCTTCTGGAAGGGTTCAAAACCAAAGGAAATGCACTGCTGAGCCTGAAAATAGACTTTAAAAATGGCATTGCAATCATATGTGAATATGTCATGCAGGACTTGAGTCATTGATGTGGTATTACTGTCGACAGAGCAATAGACCCCAAGTGGATTTGAGTCAAATGTGACCAAATAGATTCTGTCATGGGAAATGTACCAGTCAGTTGGCAAATTCAAATCACGTCATAACCCCCCATCTTCTCTGGTGCACATCAGAAAGCTGCCAGCAATTTTCTTTTTTTTAAATGAATTATTGCTTTTACTCAGTCCTCCATTTCCTGGTGTTTGCCAGTGAAATTACAACCTTCAAACCCCGATAATCCATCTCAGGGCCGAAGTTCTGCACCGGCAACTCGACTCGGCTGCCCCCCCCAAGGCCGAGCCGGCTTCCATCGGGAGGTCAAGAGGAGGTTTTGGGGGAGTGATAGTGCTTTTAACACCACACTGGGCACAATTAGTTACACCACAGGGATGCCCAGCGTCAACACACACACACTCCGAGAGATGGAGTAGGGATTTGTTTTAAGCACACGGTACACTCTGTCTGTTTCTACAAAGCATCTACAGTAGTTTGGGATGACACACAGTCGTGATACTTTCCAACACAACATTTCAGTTATCTTAAACACTGCAAAACATCATCACTGTCGGTGCGACCTTGGAGATGAAAATGAGTGTACTGGCCTGAAAAAGTCTTAAATTATATGATCTATCTCAAGGCCTTAAATGGTCTTGAATACAGTTCAGTATAACATTTTAAGGCTTCAATTCAGTTACAGAGGTCTTAAGAATTCTGTGGTTTCTTTGCGCTGTTTCTTCCGTTGACAAATAACCATATTCCGATAGTCTACAGTTGTTACTGTATCATTTTCACGTTTTTTCAAATGTGAAATTTGTCTCATATTTCATTCTAACTGGCATTAAAAAACGTCTTAAATTTAAGTTGATGAAACCTGCAGAATGTTGTCCTTACTTCCTGGAAAAGGTGCCAGAATATCTATTGAGGAAGATTGTCGAGAGTTGAATCTGGGAGAGATGAAGTCAGCCTCCGTAAAACCATTTGTGTTGGTTCCTTCCCTTCGAAGCATCACATTGTATGAAATGACTCCATACCAGTTAAGTTACTACCTTAAACAAAAATACTTTCCTACCCTTTACCCTGCAATAGTGGCTGTGAACAGCCGAGTGCATTGATTGTACTTAAGACACTATTCACTTTTACTCATAACTTAATGAACTTTACTTTTAGTTAGAATGTTACTGAATGGATCTACTGCCACACAACAGCCCTTCGCAGGTCTCTCTCTCTCTTTCCTGCCCAGTTGTTGTTTACAGTCATTTCTCCATTGGACCTCCATTGTTTTTCTACTCATTGTAGAGCGCCACCTGAATGCTACAATATCAATATAAGAAATGCAAACACACAGCTATGTCTGTTGGTCTTCCACCTCTTGTCTGTCCATATCTGTTCCCTCATTAGTGCCTTCTTGCTGGCTGGGTAGTCATACCTGTTCAAACTCTGACTCATGCAGATAACAATTATCAAGTAGGGTTTTCTGGTTAACAGGTTTTTTTTCTCCTGTTTTTACACCTCATCTGATGTCTGTTCCTCATTAAATGACACATCGCTCTCCCTGGAATTGAGAGAGAATACTTCTTCCCCAGTTTAGATTCATAAAAGGAAATATCCCCAGTGAAGTGTAGATGAATGCAGAGCAGAATGAAGAGGCGCTGCGTGGGTTGATGGTTCTGACAGGTTCTCCATGGGGAAGAGGTGCACAGGATCACATAGATCTTCCCTTCTTCTATTAAACTAGGTTGTCAACATTCAATCCTGGCTTGCATGTTTGAAAAAAGGGAGTGGATATGTTAAGGGTGTTGTCAGGTGGGCACCAAGAACAAAACGTAGGAGTCCAACAAACCAAGGCACTTTATAAAAAAGCTCTTTGCTTTTTCCGAACTTTCATTAGCTATGTTCAGACAGAAATAGGCTGCTTCTATTGGCTTTGTTTCTTTTGTTTTTTAAATTGATCTTAAATTGGATTCCAGGTAGCAATAAAAAGGCTTTCTGAACCCTGCAGCTGCCCTGTGCATCGCCGTGTGTTGCCTTGCGTAGACTATGTATTGGGGCCTTAAAGTCCACGGGTCTGTTACACCACATGGAGCTCTGGTTGAACTTGGCTCTCTTGGTCCCTCAGATGAAGAGCGGCTGACCAGGAGGAAGAGCTTTGTGGACACCATCTCCCTCCAGGTGGACATCCTGGCCAACAACCTCCCAGACAAGGTCAGTCTGATGTTTCCTGAAAGGGATTGTTTAGATTCAAGCACTACATTATATACATATTAAAAGGTGAATAAACTCCTCATGGTACAGCTAATGATGCTATATTATTAGCATTATTGTTTGTAGAGGACGGACATTGCCAAATAGATAAAAGTCGACATGTTTTCCCACTTTCCATGTGTAGCCGTGGCTGAATGAAACTGAACCCCCCCCCCCAACCTCGACCTTTACACTTCTGAATCTGCACTGCACCTTTACGTAGAAATACCCGAACCCTCCACGTCCTTGGGGTGACTACCGGTGGTTGTTGTCCCTGTCAGCTGACAGTACAGTACAACCCCCTCTTTCTCCCACGACCCGAGAGTTAGAGCTGCTATTTCCGAGGCACTGCGGGCCACGTCCTTAACAGTGTGACATCACGTTGTCAGGAATAGCCTTGATTGATCCCGCTGTGTTTTTACCTATCTGCAGTCCCAGATGGCGGAGGAGATCACATTTGAGACCCTGAAGAAGGCTATAGGTGAGATAACAGGAATTCTTCGGAGACTACACAATTGTTTTGTTTTTTTAGCTTTATTTCAGCTTTCCCAGCCTCCCTAAGTGAAAAGGTACAGGCTCAGAAGAAGCAAAGTAGCCCCGGTCATAAAGCTGAATGAGGTGTAGTTAAGGAGGGGTGTAATCCACCTTTACCAAGAACCTGCTGACTAAAGCGGTTGGGATTTGATTTCAGACACCACAGGTTTGGAGGAGCAGCAGAGGGAGAAGAGGCGTCAGGTGATGGAGAAGTTCCAGAAAGCTCCGTTTGAGGAGATCGCCGCCCACTGCGAGTCCAAGGTAAGGAGGAACCAGGAACCAGGAACCAGGACCTGAGAAGAACACCTCTAGTAGAAAGGGGTGCTGCCTCAGCACCTACTAACCAAAACTCAACTTTTTATTTTCTCCAGGCGAACATGTTACACGACCGGCTGGCCCAAATCTTCGAGCTTACAATTCGGTGAGTTCTTTTCTAACTTTATCTCTTTATCTTAATACTTTTGTGACTTTTTACCGCTCGGCTTCCGACGATATGTCTGAGCTTGTTGTTTGGCTCACAGTTTGATGTTGTCTCATGATCTGCAGAGAGAGTTGCAAAACCGTTTTCCTGCTCATTTTAATTAACTGATTTCTTTGAAAGCGACTTCGATAGCATTTAATTTACAGGATCTGATGCACCGCCAAAGCTATTGGCATCTAGAATGAAATTAAATGAGTGTCATTTAATATCCTGTTGCTCATTCATTCCCTTTGTTTATTTTAGAATGTTAATGTAGTAACTCAGCAGAATAATAAAGTAATAAAATGTCCCTCTAAATAAACGGTTAATGCCACATATTGCTGAATGGTATAACATCACATTATTATATTAACCAGAGTTTATGACCTCATAAGGGGAGCAACGTATTTTTTATTGATTTAGTAATAATATTGACTAGGAATGTAATATCTCATAAGAATGTAATAATCAGAGTTATTACATTGTTGGTCAATATTATTATTACATAATAATATGTTGTACCCCTTAATAATAAAAATTTAGGTAATAATCAATCATCCAATTTATTACATTGACAGGTTTTATTACATTTTTGAACCAATTAGAGGGACATTTTTACCACATTTTCACAAGGCAGTTATTCCATCATCAGTTGCTACCCGCCTCCTTTTGCCGCCGGTTTGTACATTGATCCATCTCATGGTTGAACACGGTGTGTTTCCTCGCCAGGCCGCCCCCCAGCCCCTCTGGAGTGGTCTCCATCTCAGCAGGACACACCCAACACCAGTCAGTCCCCGTCTACGAGATGAAGTTTCCAGACCTGTGTGTCTACTGACCCCAGAACAGATCTACCAGGGTTATCAGGAGCACAAAAAGGCAGTCATTTCCAATTGAATCAATCCAAATGAATGGGAGTTTTGTATCCAAAAACTTCCTGAAACAACCACATCCCCAATGTGCTCAGAATCACATGGACAACACTCCTTAAACAAGCTTGGGTAACGTCACGTCTATTCCTGAGGTGTCCTTGTTTCGCCTTTCCAGGTACTTGGAAAGCCTGGAAAGTGGAAACATCACTTGTGAATCAAGAAAAAACTCTCTTCCCTAACCCAGACCGTGGGTCTGTTACAGCAGAAACCAACCAGCATCAATGAATCAGTATTCCACGTTGTCTTCTTTGACTCCTAATTCACAACTCTGAAACAAAACGTGACTTATGAGTTGGCGAGAACAAAAAACAAACAAAGTCCCCAGCATGCCTGACCCAGTAAATAAGGATATCTATCTATCTATGTGTTGTAGCCAAACACCTTGTACATACTGTAGTCTCTAAACCCTCATAGATTTTAGCTGCAGTCAGTGTGTCTGTTCTTGTATTGAGCAATAGGCTTCACTACCCTGACTAACTATAGGAAATCTTTATTTGCCGCCAGCTAGAAAAAGTGATCTAATGTTTGGCTAATGTGATGCATTTAGCCTCTGATAGGCTCACCGGAGCGAGGCTGGCCAACAGCTGTTTGCAGCCTGGTACATTTTACAACCAGCTCCATCTCAATGCGATTTAAAGGAAACCAAGTGTAGGAAATGGACTGCTGTGCAACGTCTCAGCCACCAGCCTCGTCCCGCGGAGGATGAAGAGATCGCAATACTGAGAGATACTGGCCATTAGCCGCTTGGCAGCAGGAAGAGATGAACTACGCGAACCTTCACTTCTAAAACAACATCCAGTAGAAATGATGGTTATTGGTCCTGTGTTTGCTTCTAATGCTGCGTTCCAGAAATGTCAGAAAGTCAGAAATTACGTCTTCTTGCTAAGGAAAAAGCAATCGAACGACCTTTTAAGTTGGATGCTACACAGCATTACTTTAACATGTTTATAATCCTCAAGATGAGCTCAATTTTCAGCATTACCATCAATCTATCAAACCTCCTGCGTGGTAAATAGTTCATCATCTAAATCTGAAGTGTAAAGCTGCAGTTGTTTTGCAGACACTGAGGTTTGAATCACGACCTGTCAGCCGGGAATTTCCAACTTCTGACTTCTGGCCACAGCATTATCTTGCTCTTTTTGGTCATGACGTTGAAGTTCAAATACCAAAATATGACGTTTTCCTTATTGGCAATGGGCCAATGGAGCCTGGAGATGACATCTGTGTTGATGTCATGTCCAGGCTAATGTTAAGTGGTCAGATTTCTCGAGGAGATCTTTAGTGTTTAGGTTTTCAGGCAACTGTGTTGAACAAAACTGGGAGGTCTTCCTCAGCCTTTCATGGTCATGGAGTTGAAGAGTTTCATTCCACACAGAGAAGATCAACCATCTGAAACAAGATTGCACCAACTGATGGAGCAATAAAACAAAATCCACACATTTACGGAAAAATACTGTAAAAACAACACGCATTTTGTTCATTTAGATTAAAGTAAATCATTGATGAAGTCATTTGCTATCTGAACACATTCACTAACAAAAAATGGTGGATGCAATCGCTTGTGATATTGAATTGATTCATCCAACAAATAAGATTTCCCTCTTGAAAATCATCATTCTGACATAAAGAACCTAAAAATTCCCTTCAAGTCTGAATGTTATGACAGAGGATTCAGCTGAAATGTGAATATTCCTCTTCCTCACGTACACTCATGAACCAGCATGAAACTATGAGCACAGAACATGATTGGATGTTTTCCAGCGTAGTGCAGCGCAGCATCATTCCTCATGAGGAACTATTTCACGCACCAGTGTTTCTCTATCTGGTGTTTCCCTACACCTGCTGTCTGGCTTGACGTGGTCTCTGTAATATCGGCTGATACCGACATACATGTTGTCATGCTCACTGCTGCTGGCGAGGCATGTTATCATATGTTTCTATTGGTGATATAGACGTACTGCTATAGCCGTTGCTTCCTGTGGATCTAGCTGTAGTCCTCGTCGTGGTGCTGTATGTACTGTGCACAGTTGGGATTGTTGACCGTGTGCATCTCCAACTGGACCAGCAGGACGATTCCTCACAGCTCTGCTGGCAGCGTCTTCAATACCAAAACACGTTCATTGCCAAAGAGAGAAGTTGTTTTTCCTCCTTTCAAACTGTCTTAATGGTCACTAAAGGAGTTCTACTGCACACAGATGATTTGGTCTCAACTCCGAATACTGAAATTGTCGTGTGAACGCCTTTATCCTCCTGAGTAAAGTCCTAATCAGTAGCATAACCCGGTCATCAGCTAGATCTCTGCTCAGTCTTTCCATTTACCAGGGCATGTGAACGCCTCAGTCAGATTTCTTTTGGCTAGTGTCAAAGGTCACCAGACACAGTAACCCGGATGTCGTATTTCCAAAGAAACAACATGGTGCAGTGAGACAGATTATTGAATGAATCTAGTAAACCGGATTATTAGAGGAATCAAGATAGTGAAGTACTGCCTTGACCTGGTGACTCCCAGTAGATGGAGTATTCTTGTGCATGTCTTCGTACAAAGAGTGAATAGTTTCACTCCAAAACGAGGGATGGCCACCTGCTGTAAATCTCCCTATTGCTATTAGCCATGTTTATTCATCCACTTACTACGTGGTGATATTCTGTTCAGTTGAACATAAGGCTGTATTTTATTTAGTTTCCTGAAGAGAAATGTTGGAATGAAATCTCTCATATATGGCGGCGCTTTGCTCTGGAATAACAGACGGTCATCATGTTGTCCTCTGATGTGTGAACTGCCTCGGTGTAAAAAAGACCATTTCCTTTGGCTCAGTGATCATTGGTTCGTTGTAGAGGACAGTCTGATTTGGATCAAGTCATGTTGAGTGTTGAAAGGAGCCTCGTATGGTGTTCGATGGTGAACGGTGGAGAAATAAGAAATAAGAGTTGGATAAAAGAGATGAGGAAGGTGACGTGAAATGTGTTGGGCTCAGCAGGATGTGGTCTCTATGTGGTCCTGTATGTTTCAGATGGTTTTGTACGTTAATATGTTGGTTAGGTTTCTGAGAGAAGGTAGGTGGTCGATGGTTTGTGTTTGATATGACCACCGCTGATCAGTTCTATCACCGGCCAGTAGCGAGTCCACTCCACCTGGACAGGTACCCAGCCGTTGTGGAGAGGTCCTCTAATATGGGAAAAGTCCATTTGGGTTTGTAAAATACTGAAAACGTCTGGTGATGTTTGGACTCAACCAGCTTTTGTGAGAGACGGACGAGTTGGTTTACTGTCCTGATCTTCAGGCTCATAGTCTGAACTCCAACATCAGGAGGCTTGACAAAACTATTACCAGAGCAGCATGAACGAAAGACATTGCCTTTGATGGTATCGCTGGTCTGATGTGTAGAAGTACAACATTGATGCATTTCACTGAATATCATAAGCTTGTAATCATATCCATTCAGCGTATCAACACATTGTCTTACCTGGAAATGCAGACTCTGTTTTTTTATGATTTAATATTGGAAAACACCCAGCGTACTATCAAGTGGACACCCCTCCAGGGGGCGCTGCAACGTGTCCATCTAAACATGTTATTTCATCTACTGCAGTAATGAATCTTAAAATGAAAACATCCACCAATGGGATCCGCTGTGGGACAATTCCACTTATTTTCAATGCAATTTTCTAGAAAGTGCCGATATCTTAATATTCCTTAATGTCACTTGATTCTATGAAATCTTGAAATTAGTTGATTTGCAGTGAAATCTGAAGTGAGATTACCCCGGACCATTGGCAGCTTTATAGTTTCAGTTCTATAGGATTTTAAAACTCGTAGATGAAATGACGTTTCAAGTGCTTCATGAATGTGTCATTATAGCAGTGTGTCATATATTTTTGTAGAGATTATTCATCGTGTCGTTGACTCGTTGCCTGGGAGAGATTGGGAGATTTATTCTCTGTAACAATTGAAGGAGAATGAATGCTGGTTTTGGACGGTTTGGGTTTTTTGACATGAAGTCAAATGTTCAGGGTTTCAAAGGGATTGTGCAGTTCTTATCAATGCTGGTATAAATAACTCAATATGACTATGACAGGGGTTATGATGTTATATTTTATATTTTGACACCACAGAAAAGTAAATCAACGCAGCTTGACGTCTATTTGGTCTGTTTGTGCCGGAGAACCTTTTAAAAACGAGGCTTCTGGGGCGATCCTGCACATACCGAGGTTCAGATTCACCAAGCTTGTGTTGCGATTCTCAGTTAACTTGAGATGAGGTTTGCGGAGGTTTCGTCTTATTCAACAAAGGATTCACGTGAATCAAGTTGTGGCACAAACAAGCCTGTGAGAAGAGTCCAGGGCTGTCAGACTAACCCACCTAGGTCAGTGCCTTGGCACCCTAAAGCCCTTTTACAGTTGATCTGATCTCAGGTCAGTGGATAGAAAAGCCTCTCTTGCTTGTTGCCCGACAGCAGCCTCTTGATGCCTGTTAAAGGATCTTATACATGCGACAATACGTTGGTTGTTGGTGAATTGTTTGACCTCACCCTCAAGTCTCAATATAATAATGACATTTACAGTACATATCATATGCTGTGAGGCAGCTTTCCACTCATTGCACGCCACTGCATGGCTTTCTGGTTTGGTCATTTTGGTGATTTACCGCACAAACCTGGTGAATCTGGGCCTGAGTCGTCTCTATGCTAAGAAGTTTGTGAAAGCATCTTCTTATTCCAATATCAGAAACCTGTCAATCTGTGAATCAATCATCCTTTGCTACATTTGATACAAGATGGTGGGTAGTTATATAGTTTTACCAATTAACCTGATCATTAAAAAACTACCCAGCACGTGTATTAGTGCATATTATCAAAATAAATTGCTGAACAATAAAAGCCGCTATGACAATAATAATAAAGAAATGAATGATATTGTATTTGCACTTTGAACTCTATGTATGTATGTACGTGGTACTATAGGAGATGTGATCCGATGTCGAAGGATCATTAGGGACACTTTCCCAGTGTTCATGTTTTGCGGGAACTTTGTGATTTCTTATTCAAGAACAACTCTGTAAAACTACACGGTGAAACATATTCCTCTTAACGCATCATTTGATCCAGTTGAGTCTTAAAGTCTTATTTTTCTTAGGACAAGTGAAGAAATCTGTCAGTGGGGTGAAATAATTCCACTGGTTTCCAAAGCGTCTAATCTCGATACCAGTGAAGCGATCTGCCTTATGCCAAGATCCTGTCACTGTACCTTATTTTGATTTGATTGAAGAAAATCTGATTTTAAGCCTGAACACGCGACTAAGTAACTTCTTAAGATGAACATTGTTTTGCCGTGTGTTAGATGAACGCTGCAACAAAGGGACCACAACAATAAGGAACTGGGCTAGCGATCGTCTTGTTCATGTTTGTGATGCAACTGTTAGTGTTTGTCTTAGAGACTTAACGTTGTGTATTTCAAAACTGCTCAACTGCTAAAGCTTGTCTTATTTCCAACTACACACATAAACACACACCGGTGATTTTAACCACTAGGCAGCGCTGAGGTTCTGCCCCCGTTTGGTTTCAGGATTTGCTGTTGGGTTTGTTTTTTAGATGTTGCTCAGTCCGGATGGTTCCACACAGTCAGATGTTCTTCACTTTCGAGCCGCTGTGAGTTTGAAAAGCCATTGAACGTTGACTTCTTCTTCTAGGACTCCATTAAGCTGCCCAGTAAAAACACAGTCTCCTATTGGCCCCTCTTAAGCAGCTGTCCATGAAGTATGTTGCTTCATGGCACCTCAACAGATACTAGACCAGTGTATGTACGCAATTAGCTTTTATGAAATGTGTGGAACCAATCAGCCTTCATTGAATCTCCATGGCGAATAGGAATGGTTAAATCACTTCCTGGAACCACGCTGGGGGTGGAGCCTCAGCGCTTCTTGACAAAGCCTCTGTTCAATAGTGAATTGTGCATTGAGATTAATGTATGAGACTAAAATAAAATGTTTCTATCAAATCTAGCGTGTGGTTGCTTGGTGAATTCCTTCCTGAGGACCAGAAGAGAAACCATTTGTCTGCTTGTCTTTATCTTTTTAATAAATCCACTTCCCGTCCGTCGACGTCTTCCAGTACAAAGTGGTTCTGATGAACAAATTTGTAACTCGAAAAGAAAAACTGAAGATCACATGATCATATCTATAGAGATATTTTATACATAAATGTCTTTAAAACGTGGATCGTGTTTCAGATCTGAAAATTGATCAATTGTTCTACATAGACGATATTTCATCTCTGGTTTGACTCGGCTGAGAGGTTTACACAGAGGCAGGACTGATTGTTCAGTGTCAGATGAAGAAAAATACTCTACAGGGTTCCTACAGTCAAGGAAAACCTGGATATTCAAAACCTGTGTTTTCCAGGCCTGGAAAAGTTATGAAACTTCTGCATATATTTTTATAAACATCTTGTAGATGCGTTGCTGATCTTTTTCCTCCAACCAGTGAAGTGTTTAATATGAAGCTTGTCTGCTTGTTGATCCACTTCAGATCAGAAATGTCCTGATAGTATTGTCCTCAGAGGTCAGACCTGGACATTCACACCACATGTTCAACAGGGAAAAACATAGACAGTACTGGAAAAGTCTTGGAAAAGTCTTAGAAAAGTCCTGGAATTTGATTAGCAAGAAGGTGACTATGGACCTAAATGTATAAAGATAGATTTTACTGAATGATCATTTCAGTAACATGATAAAAAAATAACGTGTCTACATCATTTATGTTGGTAATGATAGAAATCAATGTAAACAACTGATTGTGACATCACAGTAACATTATAAATTACATCTTTTATGAATGACGCCCCAAAACACCACTGAACATTCACTACATTCTTTCAGTTTCCCTCTTCCTCCTCCTCTTCCTCTTCTTCCTCCTCTCCTCCTCCTTCCTCTTCTTCCTCCTCCTCCTCCTCCTCTTCTTCATTTCTTACCCCAGTCATCCCTGGTCTCCCAGCGGGTCGCTGCCCATGGCTGTGCCCCACATTTGGCCTGGTAGGCCTGTGGTTATGGGTCTGAGTCCCGGTCTGAGTCGGGGGTCTGGGGCCCCCGGTGAGGCCCTGCTGTGGCCCTCTGCTCTCATCACTGGAGGTCGGTGGAGGGTTGGGGCGGCCAGACGATCCACCGGGAGGATTCACTTTGGCACTTTCATCGCTGTAGACAGAGAGGTGGTTCTTAGTGGGGATGGAGAGATTTTCATTCTTCCGAGTGGAAGTTCCTCATCGACATTACAAGCAGGCGGTAGTGAGGAGGTCAAAGGTCACTAGATATTCCTGTCACTAGAATGATGAAGTATGATAGAGGGATCAAGAAGAGTCGCTTTTACTTAATGGAATAATCGTAATGATTTTCTATCACATGGTAAATCAAGATGCATCATGTGACTGGGGGTCCTGTAACCAGGGATGGGGATCGAGACCCGGTTCTAACCCTATATCGCCAAGTGTATCATATTTGATACATGAGTTTTTGAGACCTCTACATCATCAGTGTGATATTTCTTTTTACTGAAAAACCTGATGTATACAATCAGACACATGCAGTACACAGATAATCAACCAGGGGGCACAAGGCATGCACCAGAGGACCTTCAATTGAGACGTCCAAAATGGCCAGTCAATTAGTGACCCACAGGTGGTTTTGCAAGGATATCTTTGCCAATTTTGAAAGGATTAAGGTTAGAAAAACATTCAAATTATTACTGATACTTCAGTAGGAGTATTTACTGGATTGATGAAATGTATAATTATTTAACATTTCGTAACTTATTTTGTAGTAAAACCGTGTTGAAAATGTGCGTATCAAATTAGATACAGCAGGTCTATAAGGTAATTTATGTGTAAATCTGTCAATTGACATTTTATTGCATTTCATGTATGCATTCCATAAAGCAACATACAGTCTTTTGATTATTTATGTAAACGT
>CABFOP010085230.1:0-12075 GCA_900683385.1 Anoplogaster cornuta | reverse complement strand
CCTTTTTTGCAAATATCAACTGGAATGTGTGTCCATGTTCATGATACTGTGAGCTATGAACCTTGATACCCTTCTCCCTGATTTTGTGATGATTCCTGATTCTGATGTTTGGCGTAATGTGTCCATGGTGCCATTATTATGAGGGAAGAATCCTACTCAAGCTCACCATTGGCTTGCTGCAGAAGCATGTAATACATCATTTTACCACTAGATGGAACTAGTGTATCTCATGTGTTGCATTGGTTCTAAGCCTAACAGGGAGGGATGTTGCAGACAAGATTGATGAGTTAGAATATAGGCATGGCTTCCTGATACACTCCACCCTAGGAAGCCCAATCACAAGATATCATGACTATCCCCGACTTGACGATGTAGAATTTTTTTCAAGGAAGGGGAAATCCACTTTGAGGATTAGGTGGAGCTCATGTAAAAAATGAGCATGCAACCAAGCAATGACAGGTCACATTTGGGGTGGGAGTCCATTCTTAGACCAGGGGAGAGGAAAGACTGAAATGTGTATTTTCATCACTTTCCATGACAAAGTGTCTGGGTCTGTTTTTCCCTGAATTATCAGAGTCAAGGTGCAGCTGATAGCAACGCTCCCAAGTGTTGTTCAATTTCCTTGTGACCTTTTAAAAATGCTGCAACGCAATACGCTGATGGGAAGTGGTTGTCTGGTGGTGAAAGATAGTTATGAAAAGTAAATGGTAAATACAACTAACATGAGGGAAGCAGTATGGCAAAAAATAAATTACACTGACCAAGTTAACATTAAGTTTCAGCTGCACTTTTAAATATTAAGGCAGCATCCCAATGTGGAGTTGCCTCTGATTTAATCAAAACTTGATCATATAAATCTACGTGGGCCTACATAGGACTAAATTACTGGGGATGGTGTGATAATCAATATTGATCAATCCAATCCAACATAGCCAAACTAGACCTGCTATTATACAGGAAGAATTATAGGTTAATAGGATTTAAAAGGGAGGAGTTTGAAGGTCCTAAATGAGATGTCGATATTAGCTGGATCTAGTATCTAAAAGACACATCACAATATATTATATAATATATTAAACCACTTACTTGCGTCTGAACATCTCGGCAAAGATGCAGCCAGTGCTCCATATATCCACCGGCGTGGCGTATGTGGACTGCAGCAGTACCTCAGGAGGTCGGTACCACAGAGTCACCACCTGGGAGACGCAAATACGGGGACAGTCAATAGTGGTGGGACTGTATACAGTATTTATAAGGGAAATGGAAAAAAAAACATTCTGATTATAACAGATATAGGTATACTGTAGGCGTTACCACGGGGGTGAGGGCCATATGGCAGCTGTAGATCCTGGCCAGTCCAAAGTCAGCTAGCTTCACCTGGCCTTGGCTGGTCACCAGAATATTCTCTGGTTTCAGGTCTCGGTGCATCACGCGATTAGAGTGAAGGAACGTCAGACCGCACAGCAACTGCCGCATCAGGTCCTGCAATAACACACAGGCATTTTTTAACCACAACCTACCTGCTAATTATTTGAAAAGTCAATACAGCCTAAATAACAAAACAATCTACTGTATCGTTTCCGTACCATCTTTTTCCCCTCCTCCCAAGCTAGGATAATGACCCATTAACACCTGGTTTGTATGCATACCAGCTTAGTGTCAGTTCTTACTTTAATGCGGCCAGGGGATAATCCTGGTGCAGGGGCCTTCTCTAGGTAGGTCTTGAGATCTTGGTCCACATGCTCAAATACTAGAGTGACTTTAGTCTCCTGGTCCGTCCTCTGGGTAGCACATACATCCATAAGCCTGGGATGCACAACACAAAACACATTATGTTCTGTATGAGAGATGCTTCACGGCGAATTGTTAATTCAGCCATAGATACTCGTATGAACCTTTATAATGATCATACCTGACCACATTGGGATGGTCAAACTGCTCCAGCCTTTTCAACAGAGCCACCTCTCTGACTGTGGAGATAGGGAGGCCATCTTGGTCTGTCTGGACACGTACACTCTTCAGAGCCACAAACTGTCCACTCTCCATGTCCCGGGCCTTATACACTGTCCCATAAGCGCCGCCTCCTATCTCTGCCACTGGTTCATACTGGACACTGGTGCCGTGGGCCATGGCCAAGCTCAGACAGACTGAGAGAGACAGAGAGTATAAAAGACAAATTAAAACAAAAGATAAAAACAGGGATAAATACATTTCAAAGACATTGCAGACATTACCCCACCTACCATTTTACAGGACTTTTCAGTTTCAGTTAGCCTAAATCAGATATCCTAAAAAGGCATCGCACTCAACTGAACAGAGTTCTTTTTATGCCATAGGAGAATCCAATTATAATTATTTCTGGTCCCCCTGACTCTCAGGATTTGATCCGTAGAAAACTGGGTATTTTAGTGTCTAAGCTGAAATCCGTAGCAAAGAACCTCGGGCGTTCTTTGACAGCAATTTCACTTTTGATGAGCAGGTTAAAAGGGCTGTGCTGTCTGCAGTGCTTTCTGCCATTGAGAATGATTTCAAAAATCAAACCGCTACTCTCCTCAAATGACTTGGATAAGGTCATTCACGCATTTATTTCTTCTTGCTTAGACTACTGCAACTCCCTTTATTCCTGCTCACTTATTTGTCTTAGCTCTTGTTTATTTGCTTCACTTATTTGTCTCATTTGTTTAAATAAAAAGTTGGTAGATAACTTATTGCACTTTAGATTAGCCTCCATGCACTTGTTGCCTGTTAGAATAAATTAGAAACCCTACAAGTCCGACTGAACTCTGAGGTCGTCCTGTCTGTCTGAAGAGTCTGACTGAAGGGGCCGAGCCTCTGTACTGCATGAGGAGCTCAGTTATTATTGCCAATTATTGACTAATTTTGATGTGATCTTCTTTGTATGTATTGTCCTTTTATGCTCTCTAAAGCATTTTGAAAACTGTTTTTTAAAAGCTACTATATCAATTTTATTAATATTAATCCGTATGCATGAACAACTCTCTCCCAAAGGTGGGAGCCAGAGCTGCCATACCAGTGTACAGCCTGGAGCGGCTCTACTGACAATGAACATGGGAATATGTTTGTGAACTCTTTGTCTGAGCTTTTGCATCCAAATTAGCTTCATCAGTCCTAACCAATATGCATTATTATACACTAGTTCACCCAATCCCCGGCCCCTGAATAGGCCACAATTGCTAAGAAAATATACCATCACAAAAGGAAAAGACAGGTCAAACTGGACTACATACTGTACAGCCACGTTATTCCTCACTTTCTCACATTAAAGCAAAACATTAAGTCATTCCAGTTTGTTATTCCAGTAAGATATGGTACTCGTGTTTCACTTATAAGGTATGTATCTTGAAAAATTTAATAAAAATTATCCTTAGGTCATGATGGGCTATTGATACCAAAATTACCAAATTCACCAAATTTAGTGTTGATGGGTCAAAAAAATAAAATAAAAAGCTAATTAGCAAAAATAACTATCTAGGTGGACTTGAGTGGTCCTAGGGACAAATTTGTAGTATAGATATAGATACAAGTATAGATACATATGTGTACCAAGTTTCATTATGGTGTATGAGTTATGGTATTTTTGGTATGGTATATTTTTTTCATAAATTCATTAATGTTTTTACATTTAATCTGCCACCGTCTGGCCGACTGGAGTCACATTTCTTGAGAAGCACTTGCACATGAATATCTATCATTCTGCCAAATGTCATGTCTCTACGATGTATCATCTCACATTTAGTTGAGCATTTGCACCTAAATTAACCCAAAGCAACTTCTTTAGATGACATGGCAAAATTAATTTCTCAGCTATCTGGTGAACACCTTTCTTGTTCACTCTCTATGAACTTGTGGGGCACTGCTGCCTCACAGCAAGAAGGTCCTCGGTTCGATTCCCACCTGGGGCGCTATTGACTCTGGGGTGCCCAGGTGTGCTATCTCCAGTCTGTGTGGAGTTTGCATGTTCTCCTGTGCTCTGCGGGGTCTCCTCCCGCAATAAGACCCAATTAAAAACATGTGAAGATCGCTAAAGATAGAGAGAAGAGAGCTCATTTCCGCAGGCCACCCTACCTGCATGCGTGTGTGTTTGGCGGTCTCCACCTCCTGCATGCTGTGTGTGTGTGTGTCCAATCGTGTGGATTAATAAAGTGATCTTCTTCTTCTACAGCTCAGATTTCAGATTCAACCGTGGGCTGTGCCAAATCCAGAACTTCTGATGACTCCTCCGTTGCAGGATGCATCAGTGCAAGGAGGAGGAGTGTGGAGAGCCATCTGCTGCTCACGTCAGTGCATCAAAGCAGCTGGTAGTGGTAGTGGATGCCTGATGGAGCAAGAGGCCACTGACAGTATCCAAGGACAGGGTATGGAGCTGGTACAGTCCTACAAGTTCTTGGGGTTCTGTATCACATAGAACAACAAACTGGACTCGTCTAACAATACAGATGCACTCCACAAGGACGGTTCTTCTTTGGGAATCTAAAGTCATTCAACATGTGCAACAGACTATTCTATCTACTATCTACCAGTGTGTAGTTCCTTGCCATTGTGTGCAGGGAGAGTCAACATCAAGGAGTGGGAAGCTGGCCAGCTGAACACACTGGTAAACCTGACGAGGTGTGCCTAGCGGTGGCTCGGCCATTCTGACTCTATGGTGAATGGACTGTTTACAATCCTACAAAATACGTGGTACATTATTTAAAGCCTTTGGTTATTTTGGCTGCATTTGTTCCTTTGTGCCGACTGCCATCCGGCTTCACAATGCTACCACGGCCCCAGCCAACTAGGCTAGGGTGTTGAAGCCTGGTCACACTACACCACACATGGCCTGTACATACCGCTCTACAAGAGCCGTCCTCCATATTTCTGGACACATTTCTGTGCATGATGTGTTACTTCCATCTGTAGATCTGCTAATGTAATATGTGTAGATGTAACAGACAGACTGCTACAGTATCAACACTAACCAACTGAACATTTAATTTCAGACAGACCCTTTAATAACAAACAGCGGGGGGCCTCGTCCACACTTGTCACCTTATCGCATACAACGCTATTCAGTATATATTAACCAAATTGGCAGCATGAGTCAGCTGTGACTGGGTCTAATTGAACAACTCTGGCTATCTAGGCAGCAATGCTAATCTCTAGTGCCACGTCTCGTTAGAGCTCTCCAGATGGATTGGTGAGAGGGAAAGTGATGAGATGTGAGCTCTGTGATTTGAATCATATTCAAATCATAGTCCTGCAGCTCCTGGTTTCAAAGCATTTAAAAATGAAATCATTGAACGGGATGCACTTTTAAAAGAACACACTTAAAGGTAATACGAGCAATATTCTGAGCAGCATTTTCGGTTATATTAGTAGAAATTGTCTTTATATTCCGACAGAAATCAATAAATCAAGTCCTCTGAAAGAAAAATGAAAAAAATCCGGTGTCTGTAGCAGCTGTAATAAGTACGTCCAATAATTTCATTCGGTCCGAATGAAATGATTGGACAGACTACGTGTCTGTTAACGTTACCTTCAGCTCTAATTAAATGATTAGATGATCCATTTGGCTGCAATGAAATGATTGGATGACGTACCTGCCTGCCGACTTGCATTCCCAAACAACCCGGAAAACCAGGCTTGAGTAGTAGACACTGGACCATGGTGGGATGGGGACCGTTATTGCTAAAAAACACTAACCAAGCTACAACGGACAAGCAGAGTTCTGGACACCACATTTCCCACACGCCGTGATATGGACTTTTGTTGCTGAAACACCGTAACTGAGCTAAATTGGGCAAGTGGACTTCTGGACACCACATTTACCACACCAGTCCACATTTCGGCAATGTACGGTGCCGCTGTTAATGAGGTAAACGAAAAAACGAAACCAAAACATTCAAAATCGCTTGTACTACCTTTAACTTTGGCCAAATTTAATCTCACCATTCTAACTGGTGCATTCTGTTAGCACAGGAAACTCCTTCAACCATCAAACAGCTCATCATCTGGCCCTTCTCAGTTTCACTGTTTCCCCGCATACGGGTTCTGGACCTGTACCAAAACATCCAGACCAACTACTCCAGGTGGACTCCTTCAAGGACACATTAAGGACACAAAAGCATTGCATCAGAGGTATGGGCTGAGATTAGTGCCACCAGAAATTTAACTACATACATTTGAATTAGTCATAATAATAATAATTGAATAATTTGAATTTGTATTACACAATTTGAATATAATGGTTTGAAATTGAATTTCATCCTCATTGCATTAAGCTGTTAACTTTTATTTCAGTCTAGTTTGGAGTAAAAATTCAACAAATATGTTTTCAATCTCAGTTTTACAATTCAAATTGTTTTTAAAGTTCAAATCTGCGACAAACACATCTTTGGACTTTGGGGAAAGTAAACGAGCACAGATTCAATCAAACTATTTTTCAGCCACCCAGCAGTGCCTTGTCTGTTCAAAGCGCACACACGCACGCACGCACGCACGCATGCACACACGCGTTTTTTGTAGATGGTTCTCACGAGTTTCCAAGACAGGTATTTCAAAACCTAAGACTATCGAGCTCTACTGTATATGGCTTTAAATTTGCTTGTCTGAGAGTTTGGAGAGTAACTACAAGAAAAGCTTCATGAGCCTGGAAAAGAATGACTTTGATGAAGACTTGGTAGTGGATGTAAGAGCAGCTTTACATGCCTCCTCAGACCACGTTTCAACACCCAAACGATGTTCTGAACCACGTTTACAACCTTTTGGATTGCGAGGGTAATGTCAGCGTAGTCCTTTGGTTTCTATCTGCCTCAGCTGAAGCATTTTCCTCTCTTACTAAAAATGTCTCACTTTCTATCAGGATTTACAACCACAGTTACAGTGGGGTCCAAAAGAAGGTTTGTTTTCATCTTTTGTCAAAAACAAATAACCGTTTTTTACTCAGTTGATACTTCTTCAAGAATATATTATTTAGAAGTGATATGAATCAAAAGTTTTACATCTTTGAGAACTACTCATATGAAATTGAAATAATATCTACCTTATATTTCATTTAAATATGAACACATGTATGCTCTTAATACACTGTGAATTGTTTTGGTCTTTTAACCACTAATACCAGATATTGACTCAGTAAATATGGTCGTCTATGTGGTATTGTTGCTACTGCTAGTGCTTTAACTTTGAAAAAGGACTTCCATTGATATTGTGTAATCTTATTTGAGAAATATCTTTTGACCAAAAATGAGTATTTGTTTTTGATAAATGATGAAACAAAGGAGGTTCATTGAGGTAAATTGATGCAACCTAGACAATCTATAATCAAATATTAAGATATATTAAGAATTAATATGAGGAAGTGATATGGCATAATTCATGCTGTAGACATTGCATTTCTTCCTCTCAGGCAATGTAAGTTGAGCAAGAGTGTCTGCAGATAAGTATCTGTATTTTCTATGTGTGTATCACCAAAGATATTTGAAAAAACAAATTCCAGCAACCAACATTCACTTTGGGATTTGGCTGTGAATTAGTATGTAAATAAAATAAAGTCTTTCCAGCAAGTTGAGTTAACCGGCTTCATTCAGCGGTAAATAAAAATGTGAGGAAATGTAAAAGTTCAGTTGGTGATCACCATTTTCAGAACAGCATTAATACCTGTTTTATGTTCTTAAACAGACCTCATCTTTATGTAACTTGTATCAAATTCTCTCATTTTATTTACTATAATGTGTGCCACAAATTTAATTCATGAAGACTTACATTAGCTAAAATATGAGAGTAAATTACTTCACACTTAAAAAAGGGATTTAACGTCTGTTTACCTTCCACAGCATCTCTGACTACATTGGCTATCTTTAATCTGTATAGGCCTGTAGTCCAATGAGCTACAAATGTTACCATTGGCTTAGAAATTGTAAAGCTCCAAAAATATATATTTCACAGAGGAAAAAAAAATCTAATTATGTTTGTTTAGTCTGCATTTGTGACATCTTGACAGGGATCTAAATTCCTAAACCGTTTAATGTTTAATCCTGGCAATGCCAAAACATAATTTTTTTGTGCACAAATCAACATTCCCAACAAGTAACATCACCTCTTAAGTTCTTCTAAATTGCAATGAAGTTATGAGTACTTCAATAAGTCAGTATTTGTTCATCATTTACTTTCATTTACATAAGTAGAATCATATTTGCATCAGTCTCACAATTTTCAGGCAATTATGACAAAATTCCTTACAGGCTGCTCTTGATGCTTTGTAACTACAGTACTAGCCCTGAGCTGATATCCGGACAGACAAGAATTCTTCATCAACGAATTATTGCTGTAATCAACCACCTAATCTGGTTTCTGTGGACAATTAAGAATTAAGCAGAAATCTAGTGGCTAAAAAATGCTTGGTAATCTATGATCTCTAGTCAGTGACAAAACAACCACCAATATAAACTAAACTCATTAATACTTCCAAGAAAAGCATACATTTGTTATTTCCCTATGACTATCCTGATACAACTTACATCAGCTTGATACTACTACTACTAAAGAGTTATGTGATAAAGATGAATGTGGGGTTGGTAACCTGATGTTAGGTGGGTCTACCGTCCACTACATACATCCCATGTAAGGTTTTTCCTATAGGTCTGTGTCATCTGTGGTACTGACACAAAGGGAGGGTGAACCTCCAGAGGCCTATAGATACACAGCAGAAAGTTAAGACTGTTTCCTGTGATGAGTTTCCGGGAAGTTTCATTGAGGTAGGCTTTGTTGGTCACCAAGAAAACAACAGTCAGGCGTGGCAGCCTGCAACTAATGATTTATAGGAGAGAGTGACAGTTATTTAGACTGTCAGAAAGGTAGAACGTCACATTTGTACGTTTCATTCATTTATTTGTTTCCCCTTAAAACGCCAATGGGACGCTGAAGGCTACTGGGGAGAGCTCATGTTAACGGGGCAGGACGTGAGGAAGCCCTCCGTCCCGACACGTGGTGCTCCTCCATAGCACTCTTTGTTAATTAATCGGACCAGAAAGTGTAGCAACAGCAGGCCACACGGACTTTCCTCCTCACCTAGACACGTTCACTGACGTGGCAGGGGAAAACAACCTAATACTTGTGTAAACTACATATGTGGAGTGGATAAAACAGACCCATTGCAACTAAAGCTCACTTTTCACATTTTCTTGCCATTACGTAAACGTGTCATTTATGCTTCCAAAGTGCCACACGAGGATCACAAAGCAGGACAATTGCACGTTTCGCGATAGTTTTAAATACCGTAGCCTACTTACCACGTCTGTTCTTTTCTGTGGCAGGCAGAGGGTTATTTTAGCTTTATAAAGAAGACATCCTCGTTAATCTGACGCTTGAGTCCTATATAAATTAGACTAAACTCCCAGCTCGTGTTTAGGCTCAGGTTTCGTGGCTCTGCTGCGGATAAGCCACTCATCCGATATGATTTCGGCCTCCAATTTTTTTTGTAGCCTGCAATCTTTAGGGGTGAAGCAGAGTCGCTTCCTGTTGCTTCAAGCAGCTCTTGGAGGCGGAGCTAAAGCCCTGTGCGCTAAATAACTTCGAAATAATCAGGAAAACTCATCAATGAGCTCTTCATTAGCGCTAAATGTTGAAGGGAGCGATGAGCCCTTGTTAAGGTGTGTTGTCGCCATCATTTATGCGACAGATACTGTGAATAGAGTCCCAGCAGCTCTGATAGACCGTGAATGGTTTATTGTTTTTGGTGTAAAGTAAATGTATTTATTTATTATATGGCAGCATACTGGGTCAGTTTTATATATGACAAATATGAACACTGACTGCAAATTGGCAATTTCTTTTCAGCATACTACAAAAATATTTCATTAGCAAATACAGTTTCAAAAGTAGATGTACAGTACTGTACATCACATGTAACATATAATAATGAAAAATCCGTAAAGAAATAATAAAACGAAAAGTTTCTGAATATAAAAAAATGTAGTATAAAGAGTAGTAATGCAAAACACTAATGCAGAAAACAAAAAACACCTGAGACCAAATTTATATAAAAACGTTGAATTACTTTGTTAAAATGACTAAATAAGTTAAAATGACTAAAATTATACAGCTTGTCACTATTATTATTATTATTATTATTATTATTATTATTATTATTATTATTATTATTGTCATAATGACAAAGCTACAGCCATTGTTACTTTTGCCCTCAATGCTGTAACTTTTGCCCTTCATGTAAGGTCCATAGTAATATCAAAGTGTACAACATTTCCAAAAGCACCCATGTTTGATCTATATTCATAGTTAGAGAACAACTGTAAGTTAATGTCGAAAACATACATTTCCTACAACAAGGAATGAAGAATGATGAAAACACAATACTGTAAGTGAAAAGAAAAAACAAATGACCTTCCTCTCTCTTATATTTCTGTAGGTGCAAAATACAGGCTCACGTAAAGTGTTGACGTCCTGTTGGTTCAGGTAGGGTTTGAATCCCATTGCTCAGGCTGTGGACTCATGGGATAAGGTCTCATGGACCTGATCAGATTTTTCATGTTTGCAAGCCTAAGAGGGATCAAGGCAAGACCTACCCGCCTAACTCAAGGGAATTAGATGTGCAAGAGCAGCATTAGCAACCAAATATCTGGGACATGTAATAAAAATAACATAAAAATAGAATTTGAAAGGCTAACAGTGTGGGCAAATAACAAAATCAAAGATTCTGCATTAGTAAATCAATTACATAAATAAATTCATGCTAGTTCAGTAACATAGTGACTGTTATTATCCCTGATATGAGCTACTGTATGTCTTTATACTGAGCCTAATATTTAAATAAACAAAGTCAGGTGTATGTTTTTATTAGATTTATTTTCGCTGTGATTGGACAGTTGGTAGAGAGACAGGAGGGATGACATGTGACAATGGTCCCAGATTGGATTTGAACCCGGGACGTTGTGGTTACATGGTATGCAACTTAGACGACTGAGACGTCGGGACACATGTCACCTTTACTTTAAATAATAGCCAGTCCCCTTTCCAAAGTCTGCAAGTCCAAACACTTTGAAAGGTCTCTAAAAAACAAGGTCTCTAAAAAATATCCACCCTGTTGAACTGATGGTCGATTTATGCCTGTGGGTTTTGCACATCTGAATGGCAATACATAGGAATGCACACAGGGGGTTGTGGGTATCTGCAGGCACCCAAGGCACCTCACATTAGTTATGTGCACTTGTGCATCAGTCTAACAGAAAACAAACAGACATAAGTGGTTGTCAATTATAGGAATTCCTGCATTTTCTGTGGGTATTCATAAGTCACAGATATGGTCTACATTGCACCTCCTGCAAAAACAGCATGTTAGAGTCTCAGACAATAACAAACATAAGTGGTTGTTATGGAGAAGTCCAGTTGGTCAGTTATGCATGTGTTCTGCACAGCTAATCCAGAACAGTCTGCCCCCACTTCTACATTTGTGTTCTTCCTCCATGCTCAAAGGAAAATGGAGACACTGTCAGTATCCTTACTTTGAGCCAGAAATGGGGATGAGTGGCTGGAGCAAAAATATCCAACACGGTATTACTTCCATATAAATGTTAAATTGCCTGGAGGCATACTCCCTCAGGGGGAGACTTTCTGAAGAAAAGAAAAACATTTCTGCTGACTTCTGAGAGAGGGATTTTCATTATAACCATTACCTTTATAATAACTTAAGCAATAATCCTTAATCCAAACATAAGCAACAGGAAGTAAACAGAAAGTCAGTCCTGGCACAGGAGACATTTGTTTCAGTCTTATATGAATAAATAGAGCAGCAGTAGTCTCAAGGTTAGACAGTCAGGCTTGTGACTGGAAGGTCACTGATCTGAATCCCCAGACTGGCCTCAACAACTAGTAAAAGCTGAAATGTACAAGATGGCATTTGTTTCGATAGATAGATAGATAGATAGATAGATAGATAGATAGATAGATAGATAGATAGATAGATAGATAGATAGATAGATAGATAGATAGATAGATAGATAGATAGATAGATAGATGGTCTGGATGTCCATAGGTATCTCTGCACTTTATACATTTCAT
>CABFOP010085210.1:0-11316 GCA_900683385.1 Anoplogaster cornuta | reverse complement strand
TGAAGACCAGTACAGATATTTTTGGATTCAATCCATCAATGACTGATATTTTGTGCTGATATTCAGTCTTTAAAAGTTACTACTTTCATGCCAAAGAATTACAAAGTGAAGTGTTTCGTCCAGAATTATATTCTTTAATCAAGGTGGAAATGCCTCTGAAACAGCATTTAGATCATGGGACACTAAGACATTGAAACCAGGATAAGGTTAATATTAATCAGGACACACTGCTGTTTAATGGACACATTGTCTGTTGCAAGGATCAAATCTGTTGCATTTCAATTACGGGCCGATCTGTCCAATTGCTGCCCGGCCCTGAATTGTGTTTCTGATGTGTGTGTCCAGATCAGTGATGCGATTTACAGCCTGGTGCAGCGCCAGTGTCAAGCCCAGTACGAGGCCGTGGTGCAGCGGTGTGAGGCGGGGCGACCCCTGTTGGAGGCCTCCATACGAACAGACATGGACCAGATCATCACCTCCAAGGAGCACGTCACCAACAAGATCCGAGGTCAGTTGGGGGAAAAACATTTTCATGAACTGAAATAAAATTTAAAAAATAAATAAACTATTGCCTGGTTCAAAACCTCGGCTGCACAGGAAGTGATGCGTTTTACGTTAACAAGTTGTTTGGAATAAACAGAAGAACTGGGTGGTTAGCATGAGCAGTGATAACCTCCGTGGCTGAACAGACAAAGAAAAGACCGCCACCTACAGTAACTCAAACTCCATCAACAGAAAATTCAAGGAGAAAGACGTCAGTAATGGACACACTCTTTGACTGACGGGTGATCTGGGAAGTGGAGTGCAGAAACACAACAGTAATGAGGCTGAGCACTGAAGATGAAATGAAAAAAAAAAAAACATCTCAAAGATTACTACTGGGTTTCAGCAGTCATTTCTGTCATGATGGCAAATTATTCTCAACTTCAGGTCACCTTTAGTCAAGGGTTCATAAACATTTCTATGTCAAGACCCCTCAAAGAGAGATACTCATTATACCATTAAACTAAACTTGAACTAGAATAATTTGGAGAAACTCTCACTATAAATAACTCAAACTCAAGTAACCTGAATTAGAAAGGGGAATTGAAACTAAAACAAATAAAACCTTGGTGACCAGCTGCCATGGCCATCACAGTTGGTCCATCAAATGGCATCGGCAAACACACAGCTCACACTCAACTTATCGATCAAAAGACAATCACGTGATACTATGAAGTCCACTGAGGTTCGGGTGATCCAATAATATGATGTTCAAACTTAGGTTAGAAATAGGGTTAGCTAGGGTCAGGCTGATAAGATAAGATAAGATAGACTTTATTAATCCCCGGGTGGGGGAAATTTGGGCGTTACAACAGCAGGAAACAGGAAGTATAGTATGCACACAGTATTCACACAGTATTCACACAACAGTGTATATATATATATGATACGTGATATATATATAATATAGTATAGTATATGGTATAATAATGATAATATAGTATAGTAATAAAATAGTAATAAATAGGAGGTTACAGTAAATCCAGAAAGAAAATACAATATGTGTGTTTAACGCAATAATAGGTGAGGTAATATGGGCCCCTTACCATTACTAATGAATTCAAGAATATTGAAGGTAGTTGCATTCATAGACCAATTTGTAATCTCTGCTAACAACACATTCGGCATGTTTACTTCAACTAAATGATATGCATTCATGTCCGTTTGTGATATGGTCACGTTTGACCCCAAAGTAGACAACGTGTCGATGTGTTGCTGACGTCATTTTAATTCACTACAGATACAAGCGTTATCTAAATGCCTAAATATAAAGTGCCTTAAAGTTGTAATGCCTTTGTTGTTAACTGACTTGCCTGTCTACAGCCCAGCCTGCGGGGGTGCCTGAGATCCTGAAGAAGTCACTCCACAGTTGCTCAGTGAGGGGCGGAGAAGAGGTCTTCATCATTGGCAAGAACTTTCTCAAAGACACCAAAGTCATATTTCAGGAGAATATTTCTGGTAGGAAATCAGTCTTTGTGGAATGTCCATGGAAATTTGATTTGTTTTTGTTTTTTTCATTTTAATTTGGCTTGCTCTTCAACCAACATTATATACTTCTCTCTGCTCCAGACGAGAAATCATGGAAGGCAGAGGCTGAAATTGACATGGAGCTGTTTCACCAGGTAAACTTGATTGTTCTGGTCTTATTTTTGTCCCAAATTATTAATGCTATTGACTAATGAGGTGATTAGATAGAAGCAGCCAGTTCAGATTTGTATTGGGGTTTAGATGTAATCATCTTAACTGGCTGCTGTTTCAAAGGTTTGAGTGGCCTCATTGTGTTCTGACCTGATTACGCAGAGCCACAGAGGCTCAACAGTCCAGTTTAAACCTTTGCCCTTGTGAACAAAACGGTCAGAACCAGGTGTACAAGGACCCAATGATTTATGTTGGGGCCTGAATACTGGATGTCTGGATGTTATAGCAGTGTTTACTTGACTTTACTGTGATAAATGGTATACACTATAAATCAGTCAGCCTTTGTACTAGTCAGCAAAATTGAAGAGGTTATTGTGTTTAACTCACTAGTTCAGTGTACATTGGGACTCAACAAACGTGGGATTCACAAAACATGCAGAAAACCTCGATTTAGGCGCACCCCAGGTGTATTGGATGATGAATCCCAATTGTTCGTGCCTGTGTTTTTTCTACAAATGTAGGCCACTGAAACATTTTGTTGTTAATGAGGTTTGGCACTACTGTAATTGATTTTGCATAAAGAATGCAGCGTTCTAAGTGCCTTCCTGTATGTTTCCAAACACGCACGCATGTTTCCAAACACTGGTAGGTTTTGATCGTACCAACAAACAAATTCAGATATGATGAATGAGACTGTTTGTAGAAATGTTAGTACGGACACTTTACGATCAAATCTGATCATACAAACGTTTTGTGAATGAGGCCCATTGTCCTTTGTGAGAAGTCTGCGTCTTTAGGTTTATTTGGGTTAATTGTTTTACATCCATTTACTACGTTCTCATGTACTGACCATGTTGGTTTTGCATTCTTCAGAAAGTCATAGAGATGCTTTTTTCACCCTTGACTTGCTGCAGATCACATAAGTGGGAATAGGTCTAGTGTTCATTTTTGTTTGCTAACTGTATTTGTTTTTATATGATCACTCCCAAGAATCACTTGATTGTGAAGGTTCCTCCATACCAGAACCTAGCCATCACCTCTGCAGTGTGTGTGGGGATCTATGTGGTGACGAATGCTGGAAGATCCCATGATGTACAGCCTTTTACCTATGCTCCTGACCCAGGTTTGTTCTATTACATTTCAGTTAAAAGGTGATGAGAGTACAGTCAATTGCATGTGGTTCTTACTTTTACTTTTTAAAGAAAGGAGGCTACGTCCTTTTTTAATATTTTACCATCCAAATATGTATATAAATAATTCAGGAAATTATCCAAATCTAGCAGTAATCCCTGAAAAGTAATTTTATCTTCATAATCTGACTGCAGTAACTGTTACTCAACAACACCGCACACAGTTCAACAGGAACAGTTTCAATTCATTAGGATTAGTACTATCCAGGAATACAATAAACAAGAAACCACATTCATTCAGATTCAGACTTGCCTTTCAATGCCCTTTTCTTTTGGATACCTTGGCACAAACTTCCTATGATGTGATGTGACCAATAAAGGAATTAAAAGTAAATAAATAAAATAAACCATTTAGCTAAAGAATCACATATATTCCGATTCAATTTAAACAACTTTAAAGGTAATACGAGCAATGTTCTGAGCAGCATTTTCGGTTATATTAGTAGAAATTGTCTTTATATCCTGACAGAAATCAATAAATCAAGTCCTCTGAAAATGGACTTTTGTACTGAAACACCGTAACCGAACTATATTGGACAAGCGGACTTCTGGACACCACATTTACCACACCGGTCCACATTTCGGCGCAACTCTTCTGTCGCAGTTAATAAGGTAAACAAAGAACTTTCAGAATTGCTCGTACTACCTTTAACTTTATTAATCCCACTAGGGGCAATTAGTTATGAGCAGCTTGTTCACAGAAAAACACAGTAACATACAGCAACATACAAACAAACAAATACACCAAGGAGCTAAAATGTGGAATACAAATCTATAAATAATGTTGATGAATAAACTTGATAAACACAATAAAAGATCAGATCAGAAAAAAAAACCATTCCCAACAATAACAATGGTAAGAAAGAAAATCTACAGAGCATTTAAGAGTCAGATTGCAGAGGGGATAAATGATTTTGAGCGGCGGTTAGTTTTACAAGCTGGTAAAACATAACAACGCCCTGATGGCAACAGAGAAAATTCACTTGCAAGAACATGTCCAGAAGAAACCGAAATACTTGCTGCTTTCCGGAGGATTTGTTGGTCGCAAAAAGAATTCAGGTCTCTTTGTTTCACTCTGATATCTTAGAACAGATTTTAACAATGCTGTTCAGGCTGTTTCTGTCCTTTACTGTGAGGAAAAACCCAGGAGACTCTCAATAAACGATTGCTAAAAACAACAAAGGATGACAGGCTTGACGGAAAAGGAGTTTAGTTTGCGGAGAAGGTGAATTCTCTGTTGCCCATCGCTTCACAATAGCCTCAGTGTTCAAATTTAAGATGGTCATCAAAAATAGTACCCAAATATTTGTATGACCATTTCCACTCGTTCATTATGTATGATGGCTTTGGCTGCATCTCTGTTACGTCTTGTAAATAAAAAAACAGCATATAAAGATTTGCTGATGTATGCTTTTACAGCAAAAATGGATGTTTCAGTGAAGAAAGAGACCCCCTCTCCAGGGAAGCCGTGTTCTTTTGATGAACGAATTAAAGGTACTTTTATCTTTGTTACTAAACTATTGTACAATGCACTCTTGATTGTAACGTTTACTGTACCTGTGTGTATTTAAGTTGTATATATTTATCTATCTTTATCTATTATTATTAGGTTTATCATATGCCTAATATTCTTTCTTAGTTTCAGGAGTGGTTTGGGGAGGAGACACATTGAGTTCTCCTCCAGCTAGCCATTGGGTTGGGCAATTTATGCCACTCATTTCCTTCCTTCTCTTTCAGACCCATTGTTCAACCTATGGCAAAATCAGACCAATAAATATGTTCATTATAAATAAGTTACCCAATTACCCCAAGCATATGACTTGGTGAAAAAAAACTCCTTTAGACAGAATTTGGACTTTTTTCAGTTATATAGTTAGTTTCATATTTTCAGCCTACAAGGTCGTGTATCACTTCTCTATGAAACCATTAGCAACATCTTACCTTCACCTATGACTGACTTCATAAGGCTTTGGGACAATTATTTAGGAACAGAAATGTCAGACAGTCAGTGAGAGGCTGTTCATGACTAAATTACTTAATATACACCTCCACTCCACGTGCCAAACATGGCCACATTCAGCCTCAAGTGGTCCTCCGGGTTCACCTTATTAATGCCAGACCTTCTAGATTTTATCCCAACGTTGACCCCTCTTGTCCCTGATGCTAGGGCCAATCTGCTCACCTTATATGTTCTTGTCCTGTTTTCATACTTTCTGGTCAAACATGTTTAAAGCATTCTCTGACATGTATTGAATCACTGTTGACCCAAATTCTAGTTTGCCCTCTTTTGGTTTCTCCTGTCAGACTTGCTCCCTAACAAACACATCCCACAAAGTTATAGCTTTTCTATTTTCCTTGCAAGGCTGTATATTCTCCTTTCATGGAAATATCAATCTTTCTCCAGATGAATTAAAGGCATTATGTGCTTTTTGAAACTAGAAAAATATGTATACACTCTCAGAGACTTTAAACAAGGTTACATGAAAACCGGGGCTCCTTTCTTGGAATAGTATGACAACTTACAATAGAGGAGCTAGATATGGCTTCAAGGAAAATTCCACCCTCAGATACTCGTACACTGTTATATATCATCATTTGGTGATGTTCAATGCATTCCAGGAGTTATTTTGTGATCAAAAGTCTTTCTGACTGTGTTAAAGGTAATACGAGCAATATTCTGAGCAGCATTTTCAGTTATATTAGTAGAAATTGTCTTTATATCCCGACAGAAATCAATAAATCAAGTCCTCTGGGGAAAAAAATGAAATTCCCTCAGCCTGCCTCATCTACTTCGACCTCATTTAGTGATTTCTTTTTGCATTCAGTACATTTAGCACTGGAGCTGTACCTTTTTGACAAAAAAGGCAATGGCTTAGCAACAGCAAGAGAGCAAGTCTTTCCATTGTCGCATCCTCCCTCGTAACACATGTCTTGTGCCTGTGGTCTGTTGAGGTTACTGTCACTGGAGAAATTGTCATCTCTGCCGCTTCTGTAATTTCGCCCTGTAAGATTTACTAAACCAGACGTTTACTGTTGACACGTTAGATATTTTAAAAATGTTCTGCTGTTAAGATCCACTGTTGTTGCGCTGGAAATATCACATGACAAACATCACGTCATCTATAAGATGACTAAGAAAAATAGACTACCAAACTACAAAATATGCAAGAAATGCAAGTTACATTGCCAATAGCTGTTTTTTAAGAGTTTTAGGGTGGATTTTTCCTTTAAGCAAGCCCCTAAGAGCATAAACAATTTGTAAAGAGTCCCTCTCTTTTTTCCTCTTCCTTCTCCTCTTTCCCTCCTCTTTCGGTGGGGTGGGTTGGTTTGGGATGGGTGGGATATGATGGTCATTTTAAAGCTTGTTTGCCTTATTTACTTTACATTGGGACTACATTATTACACTATTTAGTTCAAAGTGGATTGTCTGTTGCTTACAACTAATGGTATACACTACTGGTCAAAAGTTTTAGAACACCCCCATTTTTCTAATTTGATAAAGACCTTCCAGTCTTCAGTAGTCCACTGGCGGTGCTTCATGGCCCAGGCAAGCCTCTTTTTCTTATTTTGCCATCTTAGCAATGGCTTCCTTACTGCCACTCGACCTGTCAAACCTGCAGCAGGAAGTCTTCTCTTCACAGCTGAAACTGAGGCTTGCTTACTTCGAACAGTGTTTAGCTGTGCTTGAAGCTGCCGCCTATCACTCAAGCTGTTGACTATCAGAAACTTGTCTTCTGATTCTGTTGTGGCTTTGGGTCTGCCAGACCTCTTCCTGTCAGAGTTTCATCCAGTTTCCAAGTGCCTTTTGATGGTGTAGGAAACTCACTGACAACTTGGCCCTGAAATTTACATTATTTTTCAGTTTTTGCTAACCTAAACTTTTTTTTAACCTCTAGCAGTTTACTGCTTACCTTTGTACCATTTCAGGTTATTCACTGCACTTGAATTGCTTAAATTTCAATAAAAACTGGAAAAATGGGGGTGTTCTAAAACTTTTGACCAGTAGTGTGTCTTCTCTTTTGCCTGTGGAATAATTGTATATTTAAAGAGTTTAAACAAGAAGATTGTAATATATTCCTTGGTCTTACTCCTACAGTTCTAGATAGTGCCTTGATGCCTTCAATGCTGCCTCTAGTAAAGAGAGAAGAAGTCACTCCAATGGAGGTCTCCAGCAACCTCCAACCTGCTGGAGTATTCAAGGTGATGTATTGCTATCTAATGTTAAATATTTTGTGACATAGAAGTAATTTAATATAGCAAATTATATTAATATTAATTCAATTAAATCCATACTTTATTGTCCCAGTAAGACAAGGGCTAACAATAAAAACACACAATAACAACACAATAAAAACATAACATAAAAGCACAATAAATGCATAGCAGATCACCACAGCAAATACCATAGGAACAAAAAAATCTATTGATAAGACCAGACAGGAAATCAGTAACTTGTTATAGTGCAATAAACGCCACTAATCATTCCAAAATATAGAGGGTTTCTACAAAGGCACAAGGTGCCACATTTCATGTGCAAATTAAGCAAGCTAATTGGCTGGGATAAATGACTCCCTGGTTCTTGTGCTGTTGAGTTTAGGTGCTAATGAACAATTTTATTTTGTATTTCCAGCAGTCTGCTGATGTCATGTGTCCAGCCCAACAGACCCTGGACATGACTTCCAGCCATATACCTAACAGTAGGTCATTCTCAAGCAACCTGCCTCAGCCTGCAGGTGACCCTGATGAAGTCCAGGCTCCAGTCTTTACCAACACAGAGCCCCTAAGCACTATCCAGAAGCAGGACATTGCTGCCACCAATTCCTTCTCTGTGCCTGCAGACCCTCTGCTCCAGCAAAGTTCTCAGCAGTTCCTCCTGGAGCCCAGAGATTCCCTGGGGCAGGAGAGGCCAGTCAACAGTTCTGGGGCTGTGGGGAGGTTGTGTGGGGAACCTGCCCCCCGACAGCACCAACTACCCCTGTTTCCTCCAGATGAGGTGGCCCAGTTGGAGGAGGCAGTGAGACAACTTCAGGCCAAGGGCTACTGTAGCTTACCACTACAGTCTGACAGCTCAATGGCCAAACAGCAGCAATGTCAACAACATATCCAGCACCAACAACAGATCCAAAAACAACAAATTCAACAGCAACAACAGCAGCAGCAACAAATTCAACAGCAGCAGCTTCAGCAGCAACAGCAGCAACAACAGCAGGCTTTGGAGAACCTTCAACAGCAACTGTTTCAATCACAGATCCCAATGCAGTGTGGCATATTCCAGGGTGCTTCCCAGGGAGAGAATGCAGAACAGCAGGGATCACCGCAAGGTGTGGTGCCAAACCGGGGATCCCTTTTTCAGCAGGCCCAGCAGCAGCAACAGCAACAACAGCAACAACAACAACAACAACAGCAGCAGCAAAAGCAGCAGCACCAACAACAAGCCGCTCTCTTTCAACAGGCTAATGAACTCCTCTCTATTCAGACCAACTTCCTCCAGCAGACACCCTCACACCCTTCCCCACCCCTTTTCCACAATCCTAGTTCTTTGGCTGAGGCACGAGATCCACAGGGATCTCTGTTTCACACTCAGAAAACCTCTCACACTCAAGAGCAAGTCCAGGCTGCTCTCTTTCAGAACACCATGACAGTAATGAGTGGAACAAGTCTTTCTCCAGAGCAACAGCCCCCAAGCTCCAGCCTTTTCCTCTCCCAGAACTCCCTGCCTTCTCAGCTTACAACCAGCAGTACACAGCAGCAGCAACAGCAGCAGCAGCAGCAGCAGCAGCAGCAGCAGCAGCAGCAGCAGCAGCAGCAGCTGGCCTTCCTCAGTGCACTACAGACCTCTGCCCCCGAGCCACAATCAGTGTTCCAGGCTCAGACCCAGCTCGCCCCCATTCAGCAGCAAACTCCTATGGAACAGCAGCAGCCCTCCCAACCTCAGCCCCATGCACAGCCTGCCCAACAAGCATCCCTGTTTCAGAGCATCTCCCCACATCAATCTGCAAACACCCTTTCTCCAAGCCAGCAGCAGCAACAGCAGGCTGGCCTACTGTTCCGCAGCAATCCCCTGTCCAACCAGGACCGGCCCTCCAGCCTCCTGTTCAGCAGCCAGGGCCAGATGCCTCCCTTGAGCAGCAGCAGTCTAGCCTCTCAAGAGCCCCAGAACCCCTCTATGCTCTTTGCCCAAGCCAGCATAGTGACAGTCAGCCAGCAGGATCGCTCTGAGCCCATGGCCTTAGGGAACCCCGCGGAGCCACGTCAGCAAGTCCTGTTTCAGGAGCAGCAGCCCATGCAGCTGGGCCGCAGTTCAAACAACGGGCAAGAGCAGCCTGTGGGCCTTTTCATGCCTCAGTCTAACATGGCCTCCTTACAGGGGGGGATGGCTGCCCAGGAGCTTCCCCAGACAGCCATCTTTGCCACGCAGAATGGTGTGTCAGGCCTCCAGACCACCACCTCTTCCCCCGTGCAGCAGCCAGGCAATCTGTTTCAAACTGCGGTCAGTGGGAGTATCAGTCAGCCCAGCCAGCCTCAACAACCTGGCCTCTTCCTCTTTGGGATTCAGGACGGTAAGGAATTGCCAATTATTAACAGGATATTTCATTTTATGTAAATACACTTGAAACAACATGCACTATACACATTTTTATCAACAGAGGAACAACATGAAAGTATGTATTGAAATCACAGATACACCAAATTCTCACACACACACACACATACACTTCTATCTATCCTGATATCAATATGTGCTGATGGGATTGTGGCCCCATTTGGACTGACCTTTCCTGTCCACCCCTTGCAGAGTGTGGCCAGCTGATAAACACTCCTGGAACCACGCTGTCGGATCAGATCATAGCTATCAGCCAGTCTGGCCAGAACCAGAGAGAGAGCGGTGCACACATCCAGTCCCTTCTCAACCAGTCCTTGTCAGAGTCTGGCGCTATGCAGAACAGCATGACTGCCTCTCAGAATATGGAGAAGATCGACGACCTGTTGGTTAGCTTGCAGGAGCCAGGCAGCTTAACTCATTCCTACTAACCTTCATACAGGTTCTTATTTTTATTGATTATTTATTGAATCATTTTAGTCAAAATATTGTCTTTGTTGATTATTATGTGCAGGTCATCTTAAATTTCAGTGATGACGGGTGGGTTTCCCGTTATTGATCTCGAAAATTCACTTACATACTTCACGCAGGTTGAGGACATTTCTTGAAAATTTTGAGATCAGTTTGAGATCCCAGCATAGAGGATATAGATATGATACAACGATATGATAGAGGAATCATTGATTTGCTGATTTCAATCATATCTACACAACAATGCATTTCCGCTTGTTATGTGTAGAGTTTGAATGTAGAATGTATATTTAAATAGCACAAGTAAGATGTTTGATTCGCGTCGGGTGGTTCTTAGCCCCCCGCAGCGTGCATTATTTTTCGATAACTGCACACCTCGGAGTGGATTATCCCTCTTATACCATGGCCACTTCTCGCCAATTAAAAATATGTTTTTTTAAAATATATTTTGCGGCAATTCGCTCTAAAAATAAAAAACTTTTTGTTAGTGTCGCCTCCGTTTCGCCGGAAATAATTGGGGTCCGACTAATACCTGGAACACAATCAGTCATTCCCATAGACTCCAATGCAATGCAAACGGTCCTTTACTACTCCAGGGAGTAGGAGAGGTCTTAGCTACGACCTAGCAACAAGAGAAGCTTTATAGTCCCAGCTGAGTCAGACAGACCGTCAACTTGCGCTAATGTTTCTAGACATCGTGGGATTTCCCAAACTGAATAAATATCGCACATATATACACAAACAATACCTGGTTATCTCAATATTGTTGTAACTAAGATATTCGCTGAAAAAAATATTTTTTTCATGGACGTATTTAGCAACGGTCCGCAAATTTCACATGCATTTTTAAGCTAGTAGCATCGTGTCTTTTCA
>CABFOP010085151.1:3735-15136 GCA_900683385.1 Anoplogaster cornuta | reverse complement strand
CCGCTGCACCATCTAATTCGGTATTTGTGATCAAATGGGCTGAAGTGTGTGAACTCTGCTGGTGAAATGAAATATGTGAACCAGTCATAAAATTAAGTGTTCCATAGGCATGATCAGTTTGTTTCACAAAAACATATTTTATAACACCAAGTACTAGTTTTTGTTAATATGAAGAAATTGGTGGAAAAATGAGAAACAAGTTGTCTGAAGTTGAAGGTCTGAAGGTTATCAGAATGTGTACAGGAAGTACAAAGCTATTTCCAGCTGAACACGAGATAAATCATAAGCCAAACTTCTACTTCATTTAGCACTCTTTTTTGTTTTAATAAGAAACAGAAATCCACTTGCAGGAGAACTTAATCATAAAACATTTAGATAAAAACGGGCCAGCCCTCCAGAACTGCAGAAATTTGGGCCCGCCCTTTACAACAAATAATTTTTCAATGGCTTTAATGTGGATGAATGCTTATTTTGGCTTACATCAAGCTTAGCACAAAGAAAAAATGGCCTGTCAACCAGAGCCTTGGAGTTTAGGACCCATGGTAAAGAAGCATGGTGGTGAAGAGAGCATGATCATACAACTGCTCTGCTTTCACAGACTTCTGGTGCTCCACTTGGCTGCCTCCAGTACTGTTGAAAATTGTCTCAGGCGTGTCCCTGTAGACATGTTGTTGGTAATGGATGATTTCGGGTGCTGGTTCACTCCCAATTGGGAGTTCTGGTTGGTTGTGACCATTTGAGGGAATAGCCCCATAGAGTGTGTCACCTGCCACTGGAAATGAGACAAATGGTCAAAAGATACAGGGCACATACATACTTGATGTGATGTCATATTTGTTCTACTCTAATAAAGGAAAAACGCATCAAACATGGTTGGACTGATTTTGTTTTGCACAACTATTCCAAGAGGGTCCATCACATTACATCAGCAGCTGTACAGGTAGTGGAGAAGCTCATTGAACCCCCCTAGGTTACACAATAAATGTTGATCAATAAATTGCAAAATACACCTTATACAATTGCACAGGTTTTGACCTCAGACCTTGATTGCAATGACACATCACATCCTGATTCACTTGGTTTCTTTGACATACAATCAGTGCTGAACAGCACACTGCCCTAGTTCTGCTCCCATTCTATTGGTTGACCTATTGCACTGAGTCAAGAAAATCCAAAGTCCTTTGCAGACAGGCAGACAGCTTGGGGGCTTTCAAATACTTAAGCTTAGGGTAGCGAATTAACAATTTACATGGAATATCACCATTCTTTTTTACTTATCTGAAAGTTTCCACTTTCAAGCCAATTTCCCCCAGGATACCTGGTAATTTCAGACTAAAATTAAAGCAGAAACAGGCCTTGACTGGTGCATGCAAACACATCAAGAAACCACACAAAGCCCACCATGACTGTATTAATCAAATGAATGAACATTTAATGGGTTTACACAAGCAAATACAAAACTAAAACTGCTCAGTACTAAGCATTGGAAGTTCCAATTTCCATCAATATTCAGTCAAATATAATGACATTTAAAGCGAAATAATCAGACACCACCAGTAACGTAAGATACTACAAAACAGTTTGCCAGATGGAAGAATTTCCCTTATGTGTTAAGGGCTTGAAAATTATATGTCAAGTTGATGGTAAACTGTTCATAAAAGCTCAATAAATCTTTTATCCAAGTGTAGAAATTCATGCAAACTATTAATTAATAACTGCTGATTATAAAATAAACTAATTACGAATTTCAAAACTATAAGATTATCAATAAATATATACAGATGTGCAAGCCTTACTAGTTACTTTGAAAATGCTAACATTTAGGCCTTTACTATTACACAGTAAATACCATTATCACACCATATGGAAGAAACAATAATGCACAGTCTCCTCTGCCAAAATGGAGACCAAGGAAAAACACAATTGGAATAACCAAATGCTAAGCCCCCAGGGCACTACTGTACATGTCCTACTACATGATAGCTAAAAGCTACAGATAAGCTGCACAGTGAATATGTTTCATACTTACAAGCTACATTCATGTTGGGATATGCTTTGGCATAAGGTCATTCAGGAATATAAAATAAAATAGCATCCACTAATGAATGAAAGTAGTTGAATATTAAGTTAAATTCCCTCAGAGTAGAATTGCATTAAAGGGCTAAGCACTCTTCATTTTTAAATAAACACCTTTAATCTGGCATTATTTAAAAGTGAAGGGTGGCCAGGTCATTTCACCCTCCAATCACCATTTAGATAGTTCATGTGTATCCTAGTAACGCTCTCTTCTTCTTTTAAGAACATTCAGTCTAAATAAACATTTTCTCAACAAAACTCTCTTTTGTCTGTTGCGGGATGAGCGTTCCAACATTTGTAGTCATTCCAACTGAATGTAAATAATCAATCTGTAAATTGTGACAGTGACATCACTACAAAGTTAGTTTCACTAGCACTTCACTCTAGTGCCTACTAGTACATAGGCTAATGTTGAGATCTTCATTTGATCATTTAAGTTGTCCCTTCTCTAATTATGCTGCAAGCATAGTATAATGAGAAGAAATACTGCAGCCTCTCTGATTTGTCCTCAGCCTAACGGTCATTCCTTTCTGTAAAGCAAATATGACCTACTCTATATCTGCACTGGTGGGCCTACAGATGGAAAGGAATACCGATCATAATGTGTAATACCGGACATGTTGCTATAAAATTGTGCAAAACAAAACTCATCCTTTTGTCATCTATCTTTAAAAAAGTAACGACTGTACAAGAATTTTCTGTATAAATCCGAATGTGTCAAACCTATATGACAACAAAGAACTTTTGATACTTTTATCCATTAAAGTATAATCAGGTAACTATTTTAATACTAAAAAAACATTTCATGACATATATTTCTCTCAAATGAAGCTCTACACCAAGTCAAAAACTGTATGCCTCTATGCATACAATTTGCAGGAAACCATAGCCAGATGGCACCTAAAAGGTATTCTGCACAAATAGGAACATAGGAGTGTGCCAAAACACACACAAACCCTCTACAGGTAGGCATAGGAGTTGGTGCAGCGACAAGGGATCTGCATTGATGCCACAGTGATGATCTCCAGCTCTTTAGGTGCAGGTCTTGACCTTTCCTCTTCCCCCTGGTCCTCGCTCTGGTCCATAGGGCCTGGCCCTTGTGGCGGAGCAAACCCATTCAGCCCAAATGCAAAAGGTTCTGGCCCACCTGAGCTCACGCTCGCTGCCAACTCCACATTCATGCTTTCCATCTGGACCTCTCCAGCACCGCCCAGTGGCCCGTTCCCGTTCAGCATTTCTGGTGGCATGCCCAGACCTGAGAACAAACAAGAGACACCATGTGGATAAAAGAGGAATGAGTAGTATTTGTTTGAATAGTAGAGCAGAACCTCATTTGTCCACAACCTCAAACATCCCAACAGACCGGTCTACAGAAATGCCAGATAGACAAAAAGAAAATGTATGCCATGACTACATGATATATTCAGTTGTGCGCATTTGTTCTTGTTAAAACATAGATTTTAATTTAATAGCACTCCTAGCAGTTGCAAAGATGAATGACAAATCTAAATCAGCCAATCAGCGCTGCATACACACACCCTCACAGAGAGAAACATTCTCAAAAGGTTAAACACTGATTGTAATAACGTCTAACACAAGTCACCTATAAGTAGTATATTTGTGATAGGATCTGCAGAAATTACTCATGGCCATGTGGCAAGACTTAATAATGTTGCTAGAAACATAGCTAAAAGACACAATAATGGCTGGGGCTCAGAATGGGTTACACTCTGGGCTTGTGAGCTATAATGATCACCCAGATTATGCAATGCCACATCAAAACAGACAATCAGTGATAACATATCTCCCCTAAGTGCTGTGTTAGCTACCTCTGCATTGTACATATATTAACAGAATAGAATACAGAAGACATGAAACCACACCAAATCTAAGTCCTCCATCCTTAATTTCTCAGTGAATCGGTCAGCTAATGAATGATTCATTCATTCAAACATCTTGTCCTGTGTATTAATTAATGAATCTCAGTGAATCGGGCGGCTAAACTCAGTCATGGTTAGCATTGCAGCCAAACAGTTTAGAACCAGGCAGATAATCTTTGGGAATCTCACAATTCAATTCAATTTCATTTCTTGGGGATTTAAAAACAATTGTTGAATACACTGAATACATGTTTTGATCCCATTACATGTGATCATTACAGGGGACACACACAGTACATGTCAACATCAGAAAATCTATAGCCCTCAGCTCGTTTCTCTTACAGACAGCACTATAATGCTTCTGAAATTATTAAAAGCCCCACCCCCACCACACACACGTGAAAGATCAGCTACCTACCGTTAGTTCTTGCCTTCTTGATTTGATTGACCTCCATGCCATCAAATGACCTCTTTCTGTTGGGCACCCCGTTCAGGAAGCTCCGTCCCTGGATAGTGGGGTGCGAGTGCTCCCCATTCTGGGCTGTGCCCTTCAGAAACCCCCCAGTGAGCTGAGTGTGGGACGGAGCCAGAAGGTTCCGCTGAAGGTTCTGGGCATTGGAGAGGACCTCAGCGCACTCCTGGAAACCCTGGGCATGGGCCAGGTCTGCAGCAGTCAGCCCACTGGCATTCCTCATACTGCACAACATGAAAGGAGGGTGTTACAGACCCCAACAGCTTTTTGTCAACACAAAAAAGACAGACAGACACAGACACACAGACACACACACACACACATATAAACAGACACACACACAGTCACACAGACACGCACACAAATGTCCAAAAACTGTCTGTGCTACTCTAACCTTTCACATCCTCTTCATCATCTTCATGAGATGACGACTGATCCTTTTGGGATCATTTTCCATAATATAACTTAAATCTGGAAACGTTTCCAAAATAAGGGGAAAAGTGTCTGCTGCAAAATGACATGATTAAGACGACTGAAAGTATGCACCACTTAATTTAATACCTGACACAATCTTGCCTATTTGTTATCACGATAGTGTCAAACTTATTCACACTATATATGATCTATTGAACCCAAAAGGACAGGGGGTTTATGTCAATCTTCGAGAGCTTTTTCCTGGATGTGGGAAGAGTGGACATCAAGGAGGATTCAGCACACAAGTAAAACGCCGCTGTCATCACACATTTCCATCATTGATACAGCTGAAGGATACTTGTAATGTTGACAGAAATTCAAGGCCGTAGTTCTCCAAATTAGCAATGCAGAAGGGCAAAGTCCCGCAAAAAGTCTAAACAGTGTGTGCACACATTATGTGCATATATAGTAAATGTGGATGTGTGTAAAGTGGGAGGCTGAAAGGAAAGAATGAAGCCAAAGAACCCGTTACGGTAAGATTAAGAAATGTTTCAAGGAACAAGGACAGGATTCAGATTCATCATCCAAAAAGGGTCCAGTATGCAACACAGTCTTCTTAGGAAATTTAATGGAATTGATTGTTAAGAGGAAGAGTGAAACCAGGACATCACATTACTGGGATGGGACCTTCAAGCAGCAGATAGCTGGAAGTCTTCTCTCCACATGCTGGAGCTCTCAGGAGGTAGCCTACATTTTGTTTTAAGAAAGACAGATAAACATGAGAAATGAAAACTATTATTCTCAACATTGTTATTAAAATAGATATTTGTGAAGTCATTGCTCAAAAGGATTTGAGTGTGTGCATCACATACAGTTGTGTTAATCATATCTGGTTGCAGCAGGAATCATGTGATCTTCTGAGTGATATTATGAATGAGCAAACAACAGTGCTGTGAGTGGGACTCTTCTCCTCACTTCACCTACCGTGCAATGGAAAAGTGCCAAAAGGTGAGGTTTGAATTACCATTTTCAGACTTATACATGGTATACTTGGTAGTCAGTATGGAAGCAATGTCACCACAAGGATATCTCGTCCTTGCATGGCAAGAAGATAGATTAGATAAATTAAATTGTATATCTGCATATTTTGCCAAGAGCAGATTGCTGCAGTTATCTTGCATCCATGTTGTCAAATATTAAACTTTTGTCTGTTGTTATGGAACTAATGTCCAGGAACAAATATCTACTAATCAACGCTTGGGAAGCATCTAGATAATATCCAACTAAACAATAGATACCTTTCAGCTTGATAGTTGGGATGCCAAACATCATTTTCTTTAAATGGCTGACCTGAAAAACACTACTGCACTTGTTCTGAGGCTAAATGTCATTGTGTTCTGTTGCAAAATGAGTTACAGCTATGTCTTCTGGCCCACAGTCAAGGCTTGCACCTTTTGGAAATGAGCAGCCCATCCAATATAGATAGCAATGCACCAGGGGATAAGTAATCCATCTGTAGTGAATATGGTTTACTTGTTTAGTGCTTAAATTACTGCATGAAAAACACAAGGTTTGATTCTCAATAATTATTTACTGCCAAGCAGTTAAAACCAAGTGACATTGTCTTCCATACATTATTATTAGACACGGTTTGAAGTGGTTACTGTTTGCTCATTCATGTTGTTTAGAAACTGTTCTTTCTCTGAATCCTGATCTAAACAGGTGTGCAAAAAAGGAAACATTTTGTTCAGGAACTAGTGCACGTGAAAAACATTTTCTGAAGAATGAAAACTTAAAAATAAATCACTTTAACTTGCAAACACATCACCCATCCCCTTCAAATTAACGCTTCTAAGAGAATACTCTTTGGAAAATGTTAAAACCGAAAAAATGTTTTGTGAAGTAGATGGACAGGTCTCACTCTAAGGAACAGAAAGTGTATACTGTTAAAACATAAGCAAGCTGCTTTGTTTTAATTCAATTCAATTAATTCAAGAATTTAGCACTCAAACAAATCTTCCCTTTTTTAGGAATAACAATAGTTTGGAGGTAACGGGTATAAGATCAGAAGAGCACCAACATAAATGAATGAAAGCAGCAGCCTAACCAAAGCAGACTATAAAGGAATCAATTGGGTTGTTTTCTCTGTAAAGCAATCATCAGTCACTGTCAACTAAATGAAGAGTCATTTTTTCTATGCTAAATGAGGTAGTCAAGTCTGCCACCTCTGGAGCTTGTGTGTGTCCCTGCTGGCCGAGGATTAAATCCCAACACAACACTCTCCTCTGTGTCTCCTACTCTGCCTCCCTCTGCTTTCCAGCTCTTGTGAGAAATTAAAAAATACTGTAGGTGAACTGATTGTCAACCTTGCCTTTTTGGGGAAAAACCCTAATCTTTGTTGACAATTTAGCAATGATAGACAGTCTTACAGAGTCTTGCTCATCTCAGCTTAATTTTAAGACAGGAGAAAAAAGGGTTTTGAGTAGCGTTACAATTGCAGATGCTCTGCAAAGTACACAACTGGACCTGGATGTTTTTGAAAAATTAACAGATTGGTAGATAAATACTTGGCAAGATGATATTCTTCACCTGTTGATATTTTCACTTTTGTGTCAGATTCTCATTTTCTCAGTTTTCCTTTCGTTCCTGAAATTCTGGTCCCACGTGGAGGATGCCTTCACATTATTTAAAGAATTATGGAATAAACCACAACCATTGATAATACCTTCCTCCACTGAATTAACTGAGTTTTGGGTTGATATCTGAATTCCTACAGAAGACTGTTTTGACCGACAAATCTTTACTGAGGAATATTCTGAAAAACTTAATGTTGCTCAGTGTAAGCCTCCATATTTGAAACATACATTCCTCCTCACATTTCTATATTATATAATATTATATATATTGCTATATTCTGACAATTCCACTCTGTAGCTTAACTTTCAATGTTAATTCTTTCCACTTCAAATTTTAGATGACCAACATAAGTGAAATAAAAGCCTATAATCAGAGAGAACACTGCTTTACAACATACTGTAAATTCAAAACAATTTCCTTTTTAGTGAGACCTGACATCTATGCATTGATCCAACAAAACGGATAATTGGAATTACTAATTAACCCAAGTTTGGTGTACCAATTAAAAAGGAAGCGTTAATTTTTTGTAAATGCCTGGTATGCTTTGCTTTTCCGCCCTAAGCACACTAAGTATCTTCTCTCACTATCCTCTAACCTTCCAGAGGCAACCTATTATCATGCTACATGTTGACATGGGACTCACATGATTAAACCTGTCCATATAAAAGGGCTCCTATGGTTAGTTCACAAAATAAAAAAATAAAATAAAAAAATAACTAAAAACAGAAAAACTAGATACAGGAACAGTCATGGATAATAAGCAAAGCATGCAGGTCTAAAACTTTTTTAGTTTTGATTCATAAAGTCCTAGCATTAAAACCAATCACCGCAAGAAATACCTCAACAGTTTGCCAGTGTGTAGATAGGAAGCGATAGTGAGAACACTCAATGCCACAACAGTGCGGCTATCCCAGGGAACGGGGCAGACTCAGCAGTGTCTATTCTCCCCCTTTCTAGGATTACTTGAAAAGACCAAGTCATTTCCAATTCAATGGCTGCAAAACATTAAGACGTAGGGTTCTGTTTCTGTTAACAGTACAGAAAATTTTCTTTTACTTATTGTCACTTTCATAAAAGAAAAGGTGACAAAGATTAGATTTCAAAACAGTATAATATCAAATAGGGTTAATATTGTTAAAGTGACATACAAAATAAAACAGTTCTTTGTATAAGGTAAAATATTTTGAACAATAAAATGACAGTGAAGAACCATTGCAACAAGATGATTGTTAGCATTATACAGTTAATAGCTAAGCTAAAGTTGGTGTGCCAATCTAACCCATCTCACTGAACAAGCTCTTTGTACTACTCTACCCAACAGCAGCCTCTATGCACTATCCTACTTACTCCTAATTTACTAAAGACAACGTTAGCACCTTTGAGGCTCATGACAAAAAATAATTAAGTTTAAGGTTTTTTTTTTGATAGCCAAAATTGTATTGATGAATTTTAAAACATTTATAATAATGCAACATATATTTGAAACAACTGTAAAGTTTGATCTGAAATTCCATGAATAGAAAGATGACAAATCATCACATCATAGTAGACAGATAACACTTTTTTTTCTTTCTGCTAAATAAATTACCCTCTGATAAATTGAGAAATCAGTTATCTTCTTGGTCGAGGAATGTTGTCAAGAAGTGGAATGTAGCTTCATGTCGCAAAACCAAGGGACCAACATTACTTTCTTCAAAGAGAGAACTCAAACCAAATGTCGACCGGTTGATAATGAAGATGAGAGTGAGGCATCCAAGAGGGTCAACAAACAGGTCCAGTATCATTTGAGCGTAAGCATGTTGAAAGCTGCTCATTCAAATCCTGAAGTGTGGGGATACGTGGCATCCTGCACTTGATGTGATGAATATATAAATCAAGGCATGTCCATGTTCACATTATGATACATGGATTCTGACGTTGATGTCCATTTGTATGCTCCTTGTATCCAGGGATGTCGTGGGAATATCGGAGGCCTCCTACTGCCTGGTGCAAATCTTATGTTGCAATGTCAAAAGGAAACAAAGAATCTATTGGTATTGGAGATACTGACGCACAGACACCATCAAGTCTTTTTTTCTTCTATCCAATTAATTAATTAATGTCCTGTGGGTATGTTGACAATTCAATCTTTCAACAAAAACTGAATGAAAGGTGCATTTCTAACGGTTTTAGAAGGCAATGCCTCAGAAAGTCATGAAAAGGAGAAAAGTCCATGACCTGATTTTCCACCATACCGATGGCAAGGACAAGGAAACCAAGGTTTTAAATAAACACACACATGCAAAAGAACTCCCAAAATCCTCAGTGCATACACCGAATAGTCCAAGTCTGAAAAGGAACTGCTGAAACTGCTCAATCCGTTTAAGAGCCATGTAACGTTGCTGAATGAGGCCCTTACTGAACTACTAACATAGTTACAGGGAAATGGAAGAACAAAGGCATTTAAGAGTCCACATACAGCGGTTGATATTTCAAAGAGCCTTTGTATGATATTCATGATGTTTTGGTTTTTACCTGTATACTTGATAGGGTACATCTAAATGTCCTCTGAATACCAGGGCATGGTCAGTTAAATGACAAGTCTTAGAGGGGAGATAGGAAGCAAGCAGACATCCTGTTAAATGTTCAAATTTCCAGGGAAAAGGACAAGATGTAATCAGATCCCAGTTGGACATGGAATAAAGGAAAGGCTCTTCTTGGGATGATGGAACAAGGTGAAGTTGCTGGAGTATGGTGTCAAGATAAAAACGAGCAGTATTCATGGTGCTGAATGAAGTCAGCTGAGAAATACACTATCCTTCTTGAGCCAAATTGCTGTGCAGGACATTGGTAAATATGCCTGACACATGAAACATAACCATTGGAATGGGGAAAGCTGGATATTAATTTAAACCCAACTAGTTTAAGACAATTTATAAAATTCTGATTCTTAATACTAGAAGAGGGACAACCAAGACAGTTTAAAAAGGGAACGTAGAGCCCAGTTTATACTTGTATTACCTACTTATAGATATTGTACTTTATTTACTTTTCAATTATGCTATTAAGAAAAAGAATGAAGAACCGTTTTAAATGCATTTTGAGGCAGTTAAAGGTTTGCATGCACTTGCACTGTTAATAAACATTTGAATAAATCAGACTGTATTTTCAGGTATGAACAGCTGTGTGAATACACCCAAGATTTAAATGGTTAATACATTTGACAAGACATATATGCATTGTTTACAGTTTTTCATAAGTTACCTCATGTTATATAAACATTGTTAATATTTTTCAACCAATATTCCACAGCATGTGTTTGATGCCTCAGTGGGTTAATAGCCCAGAGGGTCACCGGACATACATCTGGTGAGAAAATACTTAAGATCCCAAAGCAGGATTAGTCCACTGTATATTTTTTCCAATATCAAAATATATATTAGTTCATTAAAGTGTGTGGGTTTGTGCATTTAAATACTTTGTTTCATCTTCATCTAACCCAAATCTTGTGTCGGGCTGAAAGTTACCAAACATGTTTTTGTAAGTTATTTAACATTAGCTAGCCCCTTTAAAAACTCCAAATAAGAGCGCCTTTGTTTACTAGTAAGAGAGAATGTTACTGAAAGAACGGTTGATTAGGGATATGCCGTTGTCTTGAAGTTGAAGTGAAGAGCATGAAGCATCAAAGAGCATGAAGTTGCTCCTTGAAATTGAGTCTAAAAACGTAATTTTTTTTGTCATGAGCCTCTTCCCCAACTAATTTGCCTTAGTTTCCCTCCCAACTGTGCCCCTCTAAATTTCTGGGTCATGAGTTATAAAAGAAATAACATGATAATAAACAAAATACAATCTCTATGATCTGCAGGGGGGGGGGGGAAGAATTCACTTCATTTTTACAACCAATCAATATACATAACAAGCTAGTACTCAAGCGCGTATTCAA
>CABFOP010085146.1:0-11028 GCA_900683385.1 Anoplogaster cornuta | reverse complement strand
GAAGTTCACCGACGTGAAGCCTGAGTGTTGTAAATGTGGTGTCCAGAACTCTGCTTGTCCATTGTATCTTGGTTAGTGTTTTTTAGCGACAGAAGTCCTCACCACCATAGTCCAGTGTTAAACAGTGTTAATTACTCGACCCTGGTTTATCGCTGATGTTGTGCAATGGACGTTGGTAGGCAGGAACGGCCGAGTACACCAGCCAATCATTTCATTGCAGCCAAATTGATCATCTAATAATTTAATTAGAGCTGAAGGTAACGTTAACAGACAGACACGTAGTCTGTCCAACCATTTCATTCAGACCAAATGAAATGATTGGACATATTTATTACAGTATTACAGCTGCTACAGACACCGGATTTTTTTCATTTTTTTTTTTTCAGAGGACTGATTTATTGATTTCTGTTGGGATATAAAGACAATTTCTACTAATATAACCGAAAATGCTGCTCAGAATATTGCTCGTACTACCTTTAACTATAGTAACTACTATAGGAACGACTGAGGAACTACTATAGTAGTTACTAGCTGTTATGGCCATTCAAGGTAGAAATACTCAGAACTCTTTTGTGTTTTGTAATTTTAATAAAATAACAATGTTATAATAAAATGTACACACATTTAGGAAAAGTCAGGGTCCTATAGTTACATTGGTTTTATTTCAACAAAGTTATTACATTGCAAAATTTTAAAACAGTCAAAATGACTGCCTTGGTAGTTCTAGTGTTAAGGCCCCTAAAGCTGAATTTCAGATTTAAAATGCCATAATATTGGAGAGACAGCAACTCAAATAGTGGCAGCAGGAGGGCTTTGGTCCTTTGGTCCCTCCTCTGCCTATGTGACTCTGACGTAACGCTGAGCGTGTCCCGCCGGGGCGGTGCTGACTATATTGCAGCGAGCCTCGTACCGTTTCGCCTCCTCTTCGCTCTGAGTTTCGTCTCTGGAGTCATGGCTGGATACTTGAAGGTCCTCAGCTCTCTGTCGAGGTCTGCCGCGGCTCTGTCCAGAAACCCCGCGGTGATTGCGCCCGCGGCCACCTGCCAGGCTGTGCAACAAAGAAACTGTGAGTTGGAGATAGCGGGTTTTCATCGTCTCGGTCATCAACTGCTGCATGATGTGTGAATGAATGCAACGGTTAGGTCGGCTAAATAAACCGAGCTGAGCCGAGAAAACCGGTGGCGTGCTAACAACCGTGTTAGCCAAGTCACATGTGCTAACGTTAGCCCACTCCGATGCTATTTAATTGCGTTAATGGCTTTCTGAGCTTCGGGAAACGATGCTCGAAAGGCCTTATCCGATTCTGCCGGATGGTTTTATGGCAGGTCGGTCGTTTGCAGGTCGTTTAGATAATGGAGATGAGGGCAGAGCCGGCGGCCAACCGACCCGGCTGCCTTTGTCCTCTCCAGAAAGTTTCAGCGTGTTCAGTAACGACAACGTTCAAGTCATGTCGCCACAGATGTTAATGTATGGATCCACTAACACTTGATGTAGTTTAGTGAAATGGCCATTCTTCTTTATTCCCCCCCCCAACATCTCTACTAACGTTATCCACATTCCCTCTAAGGAAAAGAAAGAATACCACGTACAATCTGGCAGGATTTGAATGGACTCGTTTCGTGGCTGACTATGTGTCAATTTCCCCTCATTTCATTGCTCACCACAATGCCCAAAATATCATAAAGTCACCTGAAGCGAAGACAAATATTTAACCAGTAACTAAAAGTACACATTGAAATCGAAGAAGTGTTATTTTCTTTAACCATTTCCTAGCTGGGCTTTGACTTAAACTTTCCCCAAGGTCAGGATACAAGGCACTGCAATGGCTGCCTGCCACAAGTGGTCTGTCCTGCTTAATATTTTCCATCTGGGTCAAATGTAGCCTACAGCTTCTGCACGTAACTCCTTTACTGCATCCCAGTAAAGGAATAATGAACTTCTAACCCCAGTGTTAGACTCCTGCACAGCTTCTTACTTGTCTAAACCATTCCAACTTGTATTGACAACAATGCAAAATGCATTGCTGTGTCTGTAGTTTGGAGCTGAGGTCCACGTATATGTAGCACAGGAGACGTTTGACTAATATATGGGCCCTGGTGTTGCCACGTTGGAGCAGTATGAAACAATGGGTCAGTTGAAGGGCACTTTGTTTGGCTCCGTCTTATTGAGCACTCTACTCACAACTGTCATTTGAGCTTTGTAGCTGTCACTGGTGAGTTTGGTTATTGTCCATTGTGGATCTTTGTAAGGATTGACCAAACACATAGGCTCCATATAGATTAGAGGCTTTGCTCCTGCTATGTTCCCAACAGTGATACCTGCTACTCTGATATACTCAACCCAAAGTCAAAAAGATCACAAGGCAAATACACATGGCTAGAATAGGCCTAAACGTGTTAAAACGTCCACATACGATTGTATTATTATCATCACAGCCATACTTTAATACAGAGTTATCTATGAGATATTAGGAAATATGCCTTTATTTGAGAGAAAACTAAGATTTTCGAAACGAGCATGGTTGAGGCTGGCACTTCGACAAGACGGCTCTTTGATTGCAGTCACAAGTTGTACAGTCTTTGCCAGCAGTTGCCAGCAGCCTTTTCTGGTAATTACATGCCCTTTAAATTTCACATAGCTTGTAAAATTAGCCAACACACTGCTTCTTGGCTGTGGATTTTAGAAAGACAGGTGTAATGCTATTATTAGTTTACAACATGTAAACTTTCTAATCTTGCTTTAACACTGCTTCCTTTACCAATTGCCAATATTTTTGACAGCATGGTGTAACAGGTTTTCAATGGCCTGCAGTACAGCTTGCCTGTAGTTGTTAATTTTGCTATTTGATGAAATGCCTTTTCTGTGAACTTGTTAGTTTAAATGGAAGCCATTTTAGGCCTACCTTTTCATGTCGAAGGTTAACCTGAGAAGAGAGTTATAGCCAAAGGTTATTCCAATGACCTTTTCAAAGCAGACATTGTTTTCGATTGTCCTTGACTACTCGCCTTGCTCTGATGCATATTGCACAAGTAATGTGAAGAGTATGACTTCATCTAACTCTAATTATTTTTGTTACTGATGAATCTGCTGATTCTTTTCTCAATCGATGGAAAATGTCCATCACAATATCCTAGAGCCCAAGGTGACCTCATCAAATGTCTTGGTTTGTCCGACAAATAGTCCAAAACCCAAAAATATATATTTATTATAATGCAAAACCAAGAAAAGGGGCAAATTCTCACATTTGAGAACCTGGAACAAAATAATTTTTGGAATTTTTGCTTGAGAAAGGACTTAAACAATGAAGAGTGAAGAGTGTTCATTACAGTAAAGGCCTTTCAAAGATTAGGCTTAGACTGAAACTGACTCCTTTTTAATTTATACATTCCACTCTTCTTTTTTCACATTTTATTGTGAAATGAAGGCTACTACTATCACATGACCTGTGCTAGGCTCTGCAGTATAGTATGACCTGCTGTGTAATGCCTAAATTGTAACAAAGGATATTCAGTTGTATCTTTTCTGTTGACTAGTTCAATCCGTGTAAAGAGAAAAATGCATGCAGGTTTATCCCTTACGAATGCGTTAATCATGTGGCAGGCCTGCATGACTTTGTTTCCACTGACCCTACAGCGTCCAGTTTGTTGATACACTAGAGAGATGGGTTATATAACCTACTCACCACCCTCTGCACTCCCCTCCCCCCTTACATTCTCATTTCTGTTGATAGTAAATGTCCTGCTTGTGCCGATTTAAACAAGACTTCTGAAATTCTGCCAAACACTGGCTGTTAAATTACTTACCCATGATGCATTACAGCAGAGGAACTACTTGTTCAGCGGCAGATGGAAGTGCATTATCTTTTTTAATATTAGAGCTACACTGCTGGTAAGGTGCTGCTCAAAACACTTCTCCTGAGCTTGTCTAGTCCACTTTTTGTTACATTAAGGATGTGTGTCCTCAAGTTTTATGATACAATAATACAATCATTGTACAGTGTATTGTCATGTCTGAAATAAAGGAAATGCCAGCATAGTCCCACAACAGGTTAGGGTTTCAGTGGTTCTGTTCATTTCCTGGTATGGAGTGAACCCAGTCATCCCTAAGAAAGTTAGACAAATTCCAAACTCTATTAACAAACTTATTGTGACTGATTACCTTAATTACATGGGGCTTTCTTGGTTGGATCAGTATTATAGTTCATTTATGAACAAGACACAAGTGGTCACCCAATGGTTAAATGAGCATGACAAAGATCTTCTCAATAGCCAGTGTTTTAAAACACTGTCTGAGATGCTGTTTTCCACTACTGTAATCAGTATAATGGGTATGTATAATAAAAAATGATCAATGATTAGTGGTGATCTTGCTGTCAAGGAGAAGAATAATTTCAGTACAATCATTGAACCACTCTCACTGAGGTCATGCTTTATGTGTGTTTTTACCACACTCCATGCTGTTGCATAACATAATTGATGTGTGGCGTTTGCCCTGTCTTCACTATAAGGTTATTTCACGGTCGCCATGTATCTCCTGCTGACAGGGTCCCCGTGTGCCTAGCCTAGAGCATGGGAACAACAACGGACTGTTTTGACAGGTGCTACGAAGGCTTGATGGGCCCTGTTAAAGGTTAACTGTTTTCTCGTGTTCACATGGATCCTTGGGTTCTATTTGTGATAAAAAGAGTCAGAGTGTCAGTCTTGTATGACTCTTCCACTGGATTCCCTATGCTGACTTACATTATTGTCTTGGCTGTAAAATGATAGTCACTTGATTCTCTGCACCTCCCCCCTGTACTTTCCTATTCACTGCAATGGTCCTGCTGGCAGGCCTCTCCCAAGCAGAGCAAAATAGAATGAGAACAGATAAGATTGAGAATACGAATCTAGGTTGATCCAAGTGGAAAATAATTAGGTCAAAAGAGACTCTTCACCCTAGAAATGAACTCTAGACATTTCCCATTTTAAAACAACGACAATTACTCAAGTAAAGCATATGGGTTATTATTAAAGTTGGGAGGAATTTTAAGACACTTACTATTCACTAGTCACTTACTAGTCTTGCTAGCCAGACCTTTCTCTGTGGAGAAGGAAGCTTACTAGTCTCCACAGAGAAAGGTCTGGCTGGACCCTCTAACATTCTGGTATTGGGGGGGGGGAAACGCTGGCTTGTTTGCATTTCTTTAAACCAATCTCAGGTAGTCCTGCTAGCGGTATCCTGATACCGGAAGGGGAGGAGAGTCAGGGGAGTCTGCCATCCGGAAGGGGAGGACAGTCAGGGGAGTCTGCGCATTGGCCGACTACAGACTAATTAATACCAGTTTAGTACAACCGGCAATCCAGACTAGTCACTTACAAAATGGTTATGTTTTTCAGGATGAAATAATCCATGCCCTAGACCTTGAATTGATATTGTGTATGATTGGAGACAAATGTGATTTAAGAAACGATAGTTCAAATGTGCAGTCCATATTCCTAGAGGGACCATCTTGCGTGCATCTTCTGAAATTAACCAGAAAACAGCATATTTTTCTCAATTAATGACGTGGCCTATAATTGTGATGTTGGTTGTTCAGCTGTCTTGGAGCCAAAAATAAACTAGGGGGCGGGGCAGTTTTTGACTCTCGTGTAAGGGTTGTGAATGAAAGCCAGTTTACGTGATCTGCTCTGTATGTATGATTTAACAGATGCCGACAAACGCATCAAGGTGGCCCAGCCGGTGGTGGAGATGGACGGCGATGAGATGACCAGGATCATCTGGGAATTCATCAAAGAGAAGGTGCTGGGGGCTGAACATGCATACGTACAATGGTCTGTGCCTGCTGCCTTAGGGGAGGACATTCCTTGCGTTGTCTGACTCGTTTATTTTTATATCACTGCCTGACACGTGGATAGAGGGGGAGAGTAGGTGGAGGTTGGCAGGAAGATTATCTATGTATGATGTGGGGGAGGGGTTTTTGTGAGGTTTCATTCAGTGACTGGCTGCCTCTGTAGAGAGCAGATGGTGTGTTGGCTCAGGAAGAAAACATGGAGAATCATGGGATAATACTCCCCGTTTTCATTTCACATTTGGTGATGGATTTTATTGAATTATTGAGAGAATGTGAACATGCAATATATAAACCATGACCCGTACCCCTGTTCCCCTGTGTGACGATTCCCCTCCATCTTTTTCTTTTTAGACACTTTACTTTGCATTGTATTGTATTTTTTTATTTTTTTTTATCCTGTATAGTTTTATATTATATATATTATATTACCTTTATTCATTCTACTGTACATTCTGTGAATTGCAGCTGTGACACCTGAAGTTCCCCATGGCGATCAATGAAGTGCAATCCTATCCTAAATCAAGAGAATATTTCAAACGAGTGAATTTTATTTCATTATACACTCACATTATGGGTTTAAAAGCCTACTATTTGAGATACTATTTTTTACTTTTCCTACTCATGCCATACTGGTAGCTACTTGGATCACTGTCCTTTTTAGGCCCATGGCTTCAGTTTAATCTCTTTTAATCTAATCTAATCTGAACTAATCTCTATCTATCTTATCCCCAGTATACATTGTGTCCAAGGGCAGGTTAGCTGATTGTCTCTCAGGAAACCTGGCTGAACATGGTTTTGTTGACAGGACAACAGTGTGGTGCTGTTGCTAGAGTAAAGCATGGATTTTAATTCCTAGTCTCTATATTTTGGTCCTTCAGCTCATCCTGTCCAATGTTGATGTTGAGTTGAAGTATTATGACCTGGGTCTGCCATACCGTGACCAGACTGATGACCAGGTTACCATCGACTCTGCCCTGGCCACCCAGAAGTACAACGTGGCTGTTAAATGTGCCACCATCACACCTGATGAAGCCAGAGTTGAAGGTCTTTAACACATCTATTATAGACTAGTGTCTTTTTATAAGGTTTCTCTATCTCTATTCAGAGCAGTTTGGACTTGTTTGCATTCTGAGATTTTTTGTGTTTATTTTTAGAGTTCGGCCTGAAGAAGATGTGGAAGAGCCCCAACGGTACCATCAGGAACATCCTGGGTGGCACAGTCTTCCGTGAGCCAATCATCTGCAAGAACATTCCCAGGCTTGTTCCGGGTTGGACGCAGCCCATCACCATCGGCAGACACGCCTTTGGTGATCAGGTCAGCCGCATCTAAGTGCAGAAGATATTCTAGCTATTGTTCCCATTGTAAATCACTTCATTTTACAATAAAAAATGGATAGTTTCTTCTTGAGTACAAAGTAACACACTTCATTGTGAACAAGGCAGGCAAATTCAAGATCGATCATCTTTTTTTCTTCTTCTCAAGTTATAACAAATTCATTGTTTATTCTACAGTACAGAGCGACAGACTTTGTTGTGGACCAGCCAGGCAAATTCAAGATGATCTTCTCGCCTGCTGATGGTAGTGCAGGCAAGGAATGGGAAGTTTATGACTTCCCTGCCGGTGGCTGTGGAATGGGCATGTACAACACAGATGAGGTGAGCACATCTACATTTTTATTATATTTATTACTTTAAAAATGAGAACAATTCATGCAAAGTAATGCTAAATATATAATAACAAAATATAATAACAAAAAATAAACAATTATTTAATTTTGTTTTCTAAAACTTGCTACAGTGTAAATACCAAAAAAAAAAAATTGTGTTTACATTTCCATTAACTACATATAGTTTAATCCCTCTGGAACAACTGTGAAATTGCAATCTTTAACCTTCCCTAATTTCTTAACTCTTTCACAGATAAAGAACAAACCTGATAAATTCTGCCTGTGGCATTTCATTATAATCATAGTATTAGAGTAACCTCCTTTCAACCTACTTCGCCACTGTTTGCTTGCCTTCATCGGCAGAGGTTTGTTTGATTTTACAACATTAGAGGTCATACTGTATGACTTTCAACTTGTCTAAGGGGAATGTAACTGTGAAGTAGTGGTGAATACATGAGACCTAATCAGGCCTATACACAGAAGGTTGTTAACCCCTGTTCCACAAATATGAACTCCAGCAGTCATGACAACAGTTTGGCCTCTTTTCCTCCCAATAGTCTATTACAGGCTTTGCACACAGCTGCTTCCAGTATGCCATTGGCAAGAAGTGGCCCCTATACATGAGCACCAAGAACACCATTCTCAAAGCCTATGATGGTCGATTCAAAGACATCTTCGAGGATATCTTTCAAAAGTGAGTCTTCATCTCATCTTGAAATTCATCTGATCTTTAAATGTATGCACATAGCCTGAGGTAAGACTTCCTGTAAAACTATTGCTGGTGACCTAGAACTAGGGCTGCATCTAATGATTACTTTGATAATCTAATATTCTGTTGAATATAAATTTGCGTTTTGAGCGTAGCGGTGAGGTGGAAATTTTGAGGGGTGCCCAAGGTAGCGCTGCCTCTAAGTTGGGCGCCACCACTCTGTCCATAGGACAAAGCTGTTTTGTCTGTGATCCTGTGTTGTCCACATGACAACCCCTCGACTACAGAAATTGTAATAAATTATTTTTTGTAATCTATTACGTTGACTAATCGTTGCAGCCCTACCTAGCATGCAAGACATAATGCTTTAACTTCTCTCACTGTACAGACAGATGATCAACAACCATCAAGCACAAGTATTATTTTGCATAATGTTACTAGAAATTAAACTTGTTTTTTGATTGCAGGATTATATAATAAGGTTAAAAATTTAAAAGTAGCTTGAGTTTATGTAGTTGCTCTTCAGGTCGTCTATTTCTCGCTAACATTTGAAGCTGTTGGGCATCTTTAATTTTCTCTTTTATGACACTGTCTGACAGGCACTACAAGCCTGAATTTGACAAACTGAAGATCTGGTATGAGCACAGGCTTATCGATGATATGGTTGCCCAAGTGCTCAAATCCTCTGGAGCCTTTGTGTGGGCCTGCAAGAACTATGATGGAGATGTCCAGTCTGACATTCTTGCACAAGGTAAGATATGTAGAAACTAACACTACAACGTTTTGGGGAAGTTATGTCATTAGGAAATACTGAAATTTCTAAACACGAGATGCTTGCCAATTTTTGAGGAAGGTTCTGTTAAGTCGGACTTTTTAAGAATGACCTGGGCATTTTTTGTTTCTGTTTCAGGTTTTGGCTCTCTGGGACTGATGGCGTCAGTTCTTGTGTGCCCTGATGGTAAGACCATTGAGGCTGAAGCGGCCCATGGCACCGTGACGAGGCACTACCGTGAGCACCAGAAGGTTATTAGCCATTAGTCTTTATATCAGTCCTATGGTTGTATGGGGGAACATTTTAGCTTGGTAATGAAGCATGCCCATGCGTGAGTCAGTCTTGCACACACTGCCAAATCTGTGTAGTTACACTGCCATCATGTGGTGAGAATTGTAATGAAGCTTTGATGCCCACAAATTTTAGAGAAGACAAATGCCCAATTTCCATAGGGATTTGGAAAAATAGCCTCTTCGTAGATCAATAAGGTAATAGATTGATTGAATCCCTCCTATTTCCACCTTCAGGGTAATCCAACTAGCACAAACCCCATTGCCAGCATCTTTGCCTGGACCAGAGGCCTGGAGCATCGTGGGAAACTTGATGGCAACCCTGACCTTATCAAGTAAGACATTTATAATAATGTGTTGTTACTTTGAACAAACTGACAGTGTAATGAAATGTGATGAAATGTGCCTTTTACTAAACTGTTTTGTTAATCTACAGGTTCTCCCAGATTCTGGAGAAGGTGTGTGTTGAGACTGTTGAGAGTGGTATTATGACCAAGGACCTCGCAGGCTGTATCCATGGCCTGCCCAAGTAAGCTCCTTAGTATTTCTATTAACTGTGTCTCAACTTCTTTGGTTTATTTTGTTTTTAACTTTGTTTTGTTGTTGTTGCTCTGACAACTATGTAAATGTCACTTATGATGGTGATGTACACTCAGTATCCACTTTATTAGATGCACCTCGCTATTACCAGTAGGACTCTGTTTTGCCTCCAGAACAGCCTGAATTCTTCAAGGCATGGGTTCAAAAAAAAAACAAACGTTCCACATCAATCTTGCTGACTTCATAGCATCACACAGATTTTTTGGCTGCACATTAATGCTGCGAACATCCCATTCCACCACTGTTGGATTGAGACCTGGAGACTGCGCAAGCCATTGGAGTAAATTAAAGTCACTGTTATGTTCCTGGTACTATGTTGTTGTGTGGGTTTCGTGAAACGGCACATCATTTGTCTGGAAGTATCCCTTTGACAAAGGGACTGTGGCTATGGAGGGATTCACCTGGTCAGCAACAATATTTAGGTATGCTGTGGCATTCAAACAATGCTTAGTAGCCACTAAGGAGCCTAATGTGTGCAAAGAACAAATTCCCCACACCATTACACCATCATCACCAGCCTGTACCATTGACACAAGGCAGGATGGATTCATGCTGTTTACCCTTAATTCTGACCCTGCCATCAATACAAACCAGGATTGGTCCAGGCCACGTTTTTCCACCCTTCAGAAACACAGGTGTTGCATTTGCAGTCCCAAACATGCCCACTGTAACATCATCTTCTTGTTCTTAGCTGACAGGAAGGGGAGCCCAGAATGCTGTAGTCCATCCTGTTCAAGGAGCTGTGTGTTCTGAAACGCCCTTCATACATCATTGGTGTACTGAGCTGTTATTTGCATACTTTTTCATTTGAACAAGTCTGGCCACTCTTTCTCTCAGGGCGTTTTCACTATCACATTTACTGGTTGTTTTTGCTGATGGCACCATTTTTGGTGCTTAAATCTAGGGCTGGGCGATATGGACAAAATCAAATATCACAATATTTTATACCTCGATATCGATATTGCGACAATATTGTAGAGATGACTATTGGTGCTTTCACAAAATATTTACACAATGAGATTTTTGATTAATAATCATCAGTGATGTGGATATAATGACTCCGCTCGCCAACGCACCTCATCAGTCTTAAGCTCAGGAAATGACATTTCACTGTAATGCAGCCTTTAAAACCAGGAAAAGGAAACACTTATGCCACACTA
>CABFOP010085134.1:0-10717 GCA_900683385.1 Anoplogaster cornuta | reverse complement strand
GCGGCGTGGCATGGAGGCGATCAGCCTGTGGCACTGCTGTGCTGTGTGCTGTGTTATGGAAGCAGGTTGCTTTGATAGCGGCCTTCAGCTCATCTGTATTGTTGGTCTGGTGTCTCGTCTTCCTCTTGACAATACCCCATAGATTCTCTATGGGGTTCAGGTCAGGAGAGTTGGCTGGCCAATCAAGCACAGTAATACCATGGTCAGCAAACCAGTTACTAGTAGTTTTGGCACTGTGGGCAGGTGCCAAGTCCTGCTGGAAAATGAAATCAGCATCTCCATAAAGCTTGTCAGTAGATGGAAGCATGAAGTGCTCTAAAATGTCCTGGTAGACGGCTGTGTTGACTCTGGACTCGATAAAACACAGTGGACCAACACCCGCACAAGCACCACCAAGTTCTTGAATCGGCTTTGCTTGACAATCCTCTCAAGGCTGCGGTCATCCCTGTTGCTTGTGCACATTTAGAGCTCTTCTCAGGACTGTATGAGTCTAGAATATGAACAATTTTCACTTTCTGAAATAATTTAACTTTTTCACAATATTCTAATTGTATGAGGTGCACGTGTGTGTGTATGTGTATATATATATAATTTCTTCCAACTCCTGTGTATAAGCGTTGCTGTTTTTTCAGGTTAAGAACTTGAATTGAATTATTTTATTTGAACACAGCTGCACCAATATCACCGAGTTAAATTCCTTGTATGTACTTGGTCAATAAGTTTGATTCTGATTTTGTGAATCCGGGGCTTAAGACTCTTGAACTTTCCCTCTAGACTAAAGGCCAAACAGTCTCGTTGGGAGGCCGTGTCATCCCAGAGGACATTAGATAGCTCTATCAGCCGTGGTGGAGGTACTGTGGCAAGAGGCCGGGGTACTGGACACAGATTGGGCCACTACAGGAATGTCTTCTCTCAGAGGAGCCCATCTTCCAGTTCCTCCTGCTCTTCCTCTCGCTCACCATCACCCTCCCACAGCCGACACAGGGACCGCAGCAACCAGAGGCACAGGCGCAGGTAAAACACTATTTCCCCACGTTGTCTTTTATCACCGTGGATGCCCAGTGTGTTTTCTTTCTAAATGTCTGGTCTCTACACCACTAGTGATTCTGGCTCCCAGTCAGACAGCAGCATTTCCAGTGACCTCCGACCTCAGCTGTCCCGACGTCAGAAAGGAGGGCGTGGTCGTGGTAATGACAGGGACCGGGGACGTGGAGAGAGGGGACGAGGTAGAGGAGGAAAAGCCAACAGAGGAAGGAGGTAAGAGAATCAATTTGTTCTTTATAAAAATCCTGAATTGACTACGGCCTTAATTTTGCTAATTGATCATTGGTCTTGAGGTAAGATAAGATATACTTTATTGTCCCGCAAGGGAAATTAGTCTTAGGCTCCAAGCCGCTGCATCACACAACACACTTGCCAACAGTGACCGAAATTATTTCATTGAGATAATAAGGTATTATGTTGAATGCAAACTCAAAGAGGAGGCCAGAGCAAAATTTGAAGCAAAATTATTTTTATTGATCAACATTTAATAATTCAAGCCTGAATACAACTCAAGATGTCTTGATCGTGAAACAAATTGCAATTACATGTACTTAAGGATGAAATGTATTATATAAAGTGATTGCTTGTAACTACGTCCAGTGCTAATAGTGATCGTTTTCATTAAAAGCCATACTTAGCTTAACATCCCAGGATTTGTCCCATTGACATGAGGATAACGCAACATCCACATCCATTTGTTATGTTATAATATATAAAATTAGGCTACATAAAAATCAGTAATGCATCAAAATTTGTAAAATCTTTTGTAGGTTAAAGAAAAAGAGTTATGTGTCTGCATTTAGAAATTAGAGGAAAACTTTGCAAGTGAGCCATGAGAATAACTTGGTAATGACAAAGTATCCGTCCCACTCCCTCCAGAAACATGGATGACTCCGGTATGGGCAAGAAGAGGAAAGGTGGCAACGCTGGTCTGGACTTCCACGACCCCAACCGGGAGGCCAAGAAGCAGAGCAGGGCAGCACGCTTCCACAAGCAGCTTCGCTCCGAGCCCCTCGTCCTCTCCATCAACTCCCTGGACCTGCCCAATGGAACGCAGGAGACCCTCAGCTGGGAGGACTGCCCCATCGTGGGAACCTGCCAGGACATCACAAAGACCTACCTGAGGCTCACCTGCGCCCCGGACCCCTCCACTGTGCGCCCTGTGCATGTAAGTTATGCTCTTCTTCTTTCAACCATATGTTTATTATGGATCATTTCCTCCCTGTACTTACGCAGCTCCAATATTGTTGTTGTTATATTTTTTGGTGAGCAGTTGAGGACATACAGCCTCTCCACACCCTGGAAATCATTCCGTGTAGATTAGATAAGATTTGGTTCTGTATTTTTTCTTTGATACTAATCATGGATATTTTGTATTTGATAATATACAATGGAGAATGACAAGAAATGAGGCAAGAGAAGGGGGATGACATAGGACAATGGTTGTAAAGAGTAAGAGTATTGGATGTGCCTTAACCTGCTGCACCACAGAGCACCAAGTTCCAGGATTCGATCTATTTCTGTCCTCTTGTTTACACTCAGGTGCTGAGGAAATCTCTGCAGGCAGTGAAGATTCACTGGAAGACCCACCAGGACTACACCTACGCCTGTGAACAGATGAAGTCCATACGACAAGACCTCACGGTTGGTTAACTTCATTCACACCTCATTTATCCTTATTCCAGTCTGTGGCATTTTTCTTTCAGCCTTGTAAAGAACTAATTAGACTAATTAAACTTTTCCTGAACCCTCCAGGTCCAAGGAGTTCGTACGGACTTCACAGTGGAAGTGTATGAGTGTCATGCACGCATAGCTCTGGAAAAGGTGAGTTTATTTCCCTCTGGTAGTGTTTCAGTATTTGTTTCAATATTAACAGTGTGCAGCATTTTTTGTGGTTAAATGTATATTGTCTTCAGGGCGACCACGAAGAGTTCAACCAGTGCCAGACTCAGCTGAAGGCCCTGTATAAGGAGTATCCATCGGAGAACATCGGGGAGTTTACAGCATACAGATTGATGTATTTCATCTTCACTAAGAACTCTGGAGGTATGCTCATCAGGTCCATGTCCTATGTATTCTTAATCGCAACTAAAACAGGCAGTTCTCATCTTAATCTTGGCTGTTTGTCTCCCACCTCCAGACCTGACCACTGAGCTGGTGTACCTGACCCCAGCGTTGCGGGAGGATGTGTGTGTGTCTCACGCTCTTGCTCTCCGTGCTGCCTGGGCGCTAGGCAACTATCACCGTTTCTTTAAGCTGTACCTGGGAGCCCCCCGCATGGCCTCTTACCTCATTGATAAGTTTGTAGAAAGGGAGAGAAAGCTTGCACTCCGGGCAATATTCAAAACGTAAGTCATGTTCCAAACAAATGTTAATCAACTTTAGGTCTAAATGATTGAAGTGCTGACCTTCTCATATCTGTCTCCCCTGTCCGCAGGTTTAGACCCGACTTGCCAGTGCAGTATGTGCAGTCCGCTCTGGGCTTCCCTTGTTTAGACTCCTGTTTGGCCTTTCTTACTGGGCTGGGGGTCACCTTCTTCCCCTGTGACCCCAACAAGATAGACTGCAAAGCCAGCTCAGCTTGTTTGGCTGCTTCCTGAGGGGGGAGGGTGCGGGGGGGCACTAAAGGGAAATACTTGGGGGACCAGCAGGGGACCCTTTCTTATGAATGCACTGCACTTCAGACACCTCAGTCAGTTGAGATGGAGAGTAGTGAGTAGACTTGAAAGTACGATACTTCGCAGCAAGACCTAAGGTTAGATTGCAGAACAGATTTAATCTTTCCACACTCAAAAGATATGGACCGTTTAAAACATGAGGGAGAATGTCTGCATACATTACCAGTCATATTTTGTAGTTTAGCCTAGTGTCCACGATCTCTCAAGATACTTATGATGCCAGATGCCAGTGAACACCTTAGATTGGGATTATCCTGTAATTCCAGCACCATAAAGCCAAGCCAAGATCAGGGAGGAGGATTACCCTCATGGTTCTCCATCCATTACCACCCTCAGATGTCAAAGCTAACAGTGTTCTGTTATGTTTTTTCCTTCCTCAAGTCAACAGCTCCAAACCCCCCGAAGATTCAAGCCCAATTAACCAAAAGGGAAAAGCAGCAAGAAAGTAAGCAATTCTTCAAGTCATTCATCAGGCCCTCGTCCACTCTGAAGCCAAGCCTGAGGGATTCAGGTCCACTTTATACGTTCCTCTTCAGAGACTGTAAGCCTATGGTGATGTGAGGGAGATGCCAACATCATATCTGGAAGAAGAAGAGGTGGTTTGTATGTCCTGCCCTGCCCCACATTCCCTTAAGGTATCTACGACGGGCTGTTCCTCCTGTTCCTGCCTACCAACCATACCTCCCTTGAAAGCTATGGACTGATAAATTAAAAGTCTGGTGCCTGATTTAAATTAAGTTGCACTTACCTACAATCTTTCCGCCCACACTTCTGAAATGTTTGCCCGGGAAAAGCTTTGCCTTGGAGAAATACCTAATAATACATCTCAGCCTGATCAGCATTGACTTCAAGTATGATAATGGATGCAGGCGAGAGTTCTTCGTCAAGATTGTGGCACCAGGAGTCCCACCTCTAACCCCGCTGCAGCCCCGTGGCCACAGGCAGAGAGGAAATCTGCTTCCCGTCATTCCCAGGTGCGGTTCCCTGTCGGCACGTGGAATCCTGAATAGCGCCGTTGGCATCTTCAGCACCGGCTCCAGCAAATCGCAGTGGCGAAACGCGTCGTTCAGTCATCAGCTCCAGTGTTTTCATCGTGGAAATATCAACTCTTAAAAGCCACTATCTTCAAATCCAGCGGTAGATGGATTCTGCCTGAAGAACCAGCGGAGGTCACCCTGTTGCTTCTCCATCAGCAGTGGAGAGATTGGTTTGTATGCTACAGCTGCTCTGGTCGACCAGGCAGAGCACGTATGTATAGCTGGTAAGAGAAAGGGACTTCTGTGGAAGGAGTTGGATGACAGCACTGCGGGAATATGTTTGCTCACGTTCTCGTGATGAGTCGCTTCCATCCGTAGTTTTATCTCATTGTGTTTGTTTTTTTGGACAGCACTATTGGTCTTTCTCATCAGAAGTGGTTGCAAAGTAGGATAAGTTATTGAGCTGCACTCAGCTTTTAATGTAAATTTACAGTTTGACTCTGATCAAATTAATTGAGTATAATTTTAAGCATCCTCTGCCAAAAGTGGATTAACTAACTAAGATACCAGGGATGCTCAAATATTTACTGCTGTCTGAATGTCATATGGTAAAGTATTTAAATTAAAACTAATGAAGAGGGAGATATGAGATGACTAGTGCTTTTATGTCAAACATCAGATTCTGCTCATGAAATATTTTTCTAAATTAAACAAATCTGATTCCAGAATACACATGATATGGTCACAGTAATGGGAACACCAGTATAAAGGTTTCCTAAAGTGGCAGTGGCATTGTAGTGGAATGAGAAGCTCTGATGTCTGTTCTCTGGTGTGATTTTGGTCCAGTTATCCTCTAGAGGTTAATGCTATCATTAATAAGACCTTCCATAAATGTACAGTTACCATATGTGAGAAAGACTAGCAATTACAACATGCCCGCACCAATACAAAACTAACAACCTGTCACTATGGGGTGACAAAATTGGTGCTTATTTTTCAACATGTTCTGTCAATGAGTCAACTCCACATTTATTGAAATATCTCGAACATGAGTTGACATGTTCTGTGAGAATATCTTTCTTTGTTTCCAGGTCTTTCAACAGTATTAGCCGCTATTCTAGAATCTATGTGGTGTAATTGATTAGAGGATAAGTTCATGCAGGTTCATTGTAAAAATCCAATCTACAGAGTATATTTTTGTAAATAATGTATGATATTGCTGTGATTTCTTTTCAGTTAGTGTGTAGTTCAGTTGTTTTTTGTTCACACAAGGGTAAGTGTGATTGATTTTTCTTTTCCTTTAAAAAAAAAACTGGTTCACAAGACTATTAGAACGTTTACGTGAATATGGACATTTGAGACAGTCTTTAAAAGGTCTGCTTAATTGAATTGCTTTGCCAATATCTTAGCATCGTCATTATTGCAGTGATTATAAAGTGGAGGGGGTTGATAATTGCCAGTCTATCTTAGTACAGCCTGAACACGTGGTTATTTCTGTTGATTTACTTGCTTCAGATTATAACAGAAAATTATTTTATTTTATGTAAGACTGCATGGGCTGTCTCTCAAACCAAATCTTTGCCAGATGTAAAATGCTTTTGTCATTTTATATGCTTAACATACAACAATTTATATATTGATTGGAGATACCTAAGCATATTTTCTTCACTGCTTGAATAGTTGTCTCTACCACTGACTCAAGTTCCAATGATGAGAGATTTGGTTTGTAAAACTATTCACCAGAGAGAGATTGCCACAGGTTTATGTGTCCCATGCCATTTTCCAGCTTGACATTTGAAAATCGAACAGTGGTAATTTTATGTTTGCTAGTGTTTGGGTCATGCAAAAGTTGATATTCTTTATTGAATTAGTAACCCAATCACAAATGGGACTAACATTGCCAAGCGCATAAAATGATTACATAAAAGCACATTATGACCATCCACAGGACAAATCCCATCATAAGTTGTCAAATCAGTCTTGTAAACTTGGTTCATCTCTTGTTTTTGAATGTGCTCAATTGTGACCACTATTTCAGCAACCATTGATAACGAAAATGATCTCAACATGTTTTCCTTCTTCCCTCTTCACCTATCTTACCCCTGTCCCTCTTTGCTGTTCCCTTCCCCCCCCTATATACCTTTCTCTCACACACCACTAGACTTATTCTTCTGTTTGTAGTACTGCATTGCAGGAGCAAATGGAGTGATAATTGGGGGAACCACCTCAGCAGCCTCCTCCTCCTCCTCCTCCTCCTCCTCCTCCAGAAGCCAGCCGGAGAGAGTGAAGTGTGAGCAATCCAAGTCTTGGTTTGACCCACTCAAGTTCAAGACACACTGCTGATAAAATACATGGGAGCCTCACATTATGAGATGTATTTGTGTAAAACCTTTATTTGCTGCTAATGTGATCTGCTGCTAATCCGAATATCAGCTTTAATTCGAACACAAGATTTTTGGTGATGCAAAGTCAGCATGTTTTTGTGGTGTTCCGTTTGTCCAGATTCATGTGAATTTTTTAAAGAATAAACAAGTTATTTACTATTCAGCGCTGTTCATGTTTTTTACTATAGTAACATTTGTTTTTCAGTTTTCAGTGTATTGATTTCAGCTCAGTATGGTTATAGGGTTTTCATTCTTACACTTACACTTGATTTAATCCATTCTCTAAATCACAGCTAATTTCCAGTATCGTTTTTAGAATTGTTTCCTCAAATGGATCTGGACATACAGAATGTATTATGTTGATATCCTTAAATAAAATATACCTATATTTTTCAGAGTAACATTTTTTTGTTTTGTTTGTTTTTTTAGAACTATGTTCCCGTTTAGGCAGATCTGTCTCATTTGGCATTTTGAAAGGGTGTTTGTGTGTGCTCCCATGTTGAAGAGTGACATGGGTTTGTTGACTGTTATGGCTGTTTTGATTTTCTTGTGTAAATGTTGTAAGCTGTTTACACATGCAGGGTTAATCTGTGTACATCTATGGCCTCACTTTTCCAGCAGTGAAGGAGGCCAACATTCTCCATTTTATTTTTCAGTAGAAATTTCGCTCCAGACGACTAACGATATGCATTTTGTTTTTGATTGTGTTTGTTCTGATGCCCAAGTCACATTTCCAGTATTTTCTTTCTCCCATGTACTGTATTCCTCCATCAATCTTGTAACACCTTCCTTGTTTGCACTGGAAGAACTCCCATGTCCCTCACTTCAGCTTTATTCATTTCTTACCATTTACTTTTGACTTTTCTCCATGTGAAGTCTCGTCTTTTCCCTGTTCTCACTTTCTCCTCTCTGCTCTTCACCTGCATGCCATCCCTTCCTCTTCTTTCTCTCTCCTGCTCTTCTACAAATCTCTTAACCAATATTTGTTGTCCCTTCTCATTCTTATTTTCCTTTTATGTTAAGTATGTTAGTGGCTGTGTTTTCTGAGTGCAACTTGCCGCTCTCAGTAAGTATTGTATTACATTTGCAATGCTTTGGTAGTTTGTTGCAGCTAACCAACAACTGAAGCTGTGAAGGTTTAATTGCAATGCCCCCTCCCTTTCCCCATTCTCGTGCCCCTACAGATTTGATATGATAAACTGCCATTTTGTAAATATGAATGTGTACATAATATCTCTTTTTGAGGAATCTAATAAAATTCAAAGTATAAAGGGTTTCTTGTTTCATCGTTTTAAATATTGCCATGCATTCATGGATTTAAAGTTAAATAGGCTATAATGACAAAAGACAACAAACAAAAAAACATGAATACAAGGAACTGGACTATAACAAATTACATAGTCACATGAGATACCATGGCTGCATTGATAGTTTATTGTGAAATATCAACACTATAAAGCCAATGAGAGACACCTGTGACACGAAGACCTGTAGAAATGATGCAACATGGAGTCATTTCCTTGAAGACTTCCATGCATATCTTGCACATTTTCATTTTAGCCCACACAATAGGACTGTGAATGCATCTCAAAAGAAGAAAAAAGAATGGAATACAACAGTTGCTGCTTCATGGTAGAAAGAAATTAAAAGCAAGTAAAAGACGCACCACAGAACTGGGAAGGAGATTAACAACCCTACAAAAGATAAAAATGGGTATTATAGGAAAAGTTGATAGATATAGCAACAAAATATAGTAGAACATTAAAAGGTAAATGTAGAAGAAATATGGAAGATACACTGGTAAGCTACATGCAATTAGTAAAGGAGGGAAAGAACGGTGAGAAGGAAGATAAAAATAGTTGAGGCTGAAAGGGAAATAAAGACCACAAATACAAAGGAGGCAGCATAAAAAAAGACAGGAAAGAAAAAAGGTTATAAAGCATTTCAAAGCTACAGAAACAGAAAGTATATGGAAGTGTTAACAAGAACAGCTACTGAGGAAAGAGAAAACAGCAGAGGTAGAGCTGCAAAACTGTAGCTCAAGAATATTTTAGGAAGAAAGTGAGAGGACAGATGCCTGCAATAGAGGGTAAAGCGAAGAAGCCAACAAAGAGCAAAAGACTGAAATCACACCAGAAATTAAAGCTAAGGGATGTAAAGAATAAGGATACATTATTCAGAAGAAATAGAAAATGCAGAAGAATTATCATGCATCATACAGAAGGAGAGCAATAAGGTAGGCTACAGTCAAGAGAAGAGAAGAGAGCTATAAAGTATTAGATGCTAAAGTATTAGAAGCTGGGGGGAAAAAGATTAACAACAGACACATTTCTGACAAACATAATGATAGGTTTTATACAGTGCCTACTGTATAATAAATATAAATTAGAAATGAACCTGATAAATTACACTAGACAGTTAAGGTTGAAACAGCACAGGGAATACATACAAGATGACAGACAAAGGCTCATAATGAACTGAAATAGGTAAAGAAGTAGAGGATAGAATAGAAGAACATCAGTAAGGGAGACGCAGTTTCAGTTTCTATGTAAGGCCTTTCTAATCTATCAAATCTCAGTAATCCTCAACTCTGTGGATACCAACTCTGTTGTTTACCAACTAACAGAAGGGTTAGATAGTTATCATGAACTTGAACATGTCATGGCCAATTAAGCACAAATGTCCTAACTGGGTCATAGAAACAGAAAAGAAGCCTCAGGAAACAGTGAAAGGTAAGGAGATGCAAAATGAAGACAACAATAGTCGAGGAAAATGATTAGACTCAATAATGGAGAGGAGAGAAGAAGAGAGGGAAAACAGAAAGAGAGTTTTATTTAGAGGTAAACTACAAACACAGCAGTGAAGAGTACAGCAGAAATGAGGAAATGGCCTATAGAAGAAGTCATTCATACTATGGTAGTCAAGGAAGGAGAGAGAAATCACAAGATCAGGAAACACAGAGAAACTTGACAATGCGTAATGAGATAAGGCAACATTACATATATATCAACATTTTGGGTGACGTAGAAATGGTGTGATTAGATTAGAGAAGCACGTGAATTTAACCTCTACTTGAGTTCATCCAGTGACGCCAACAGCAAAAAAACATTAAATTCCCAGATGTGAATGTGAAGCATTGTGGGAGAGATCTCAGCAAACCAAAAACCTTCCCTAGATAAGTAAAGGTAAAACTAATCTTGCTTTATCTCATTGGACAGACGGAAAGCACAAGATAACAGAACCGTGATAACAGAATGTTAGCTGGACAGAGAAGAAGAGGAAAGAAAACGTGGCTTTGCAGAATCCGGTTTGGGTATCAGATGTATAGAAAATGACACAGGACTAATAGTGAAAGCCATTTGAAAAGTTACAAATGTAAGAGAGGTAGATTGTTAGAAAAGCAAAAATAAGTGATCTCTACATCCATACAAACTGTAGTTTAGTTTGTCACATTTTAACTGGCAAAGAGTAATACTAATAATAACCAGTGTCACAGCTGTCTCTCTTTTGATTGATTAATTGAACAGTGATGATACAGCACATAATCTTGTTCATATACTCACACACACACACACACACACACACACACACACACACACACGCACACGCACACGCACACGCACACGCACACGCA
>CABFOP010085126.1:0-18282 GCA_900683385.1 Anoplogaster cornuta | reverse complement strand
TCTCGTGGCAAATGTGTGCAGCGCATCATCATATTTGTGACAATACAGTATGTCCTTTTAGATTGCAGAATTAATCATTGCTGGTGGCTACACTCAGACACAACCCCTCTCGCTCCACTGCCTTGCTCTTCACTGTTTTTCAGTAACTTTGATTTCATATAATAATAATAATAATAATAATAATAACAATAATAATAATAATAATAATAATAATCATCATAATAATAATAATAATAATAAGTGCTGTACAATACAGAAAACAACCAAAACACCAGCAAGGCGTTGTACAAAAGGGCACAGCAGTTTAAAATGAAAACATAAGATGGAAAATAAAACCCATAAAACATAAAGTATGAAAATAAAAATAAAAATAAAAATAAAAATAAATATCAAAATAACAATAAAAAGAAATACAATACATAGTACATCAATCAAATCAGCAGAGAAAGCAGCATAGATAAAAAGCTAATCAAGCTTATAAAATGCTAATGTGATGTGAACTCTATGTGAAACTTATCAAATCAATTATTTTGTCACATGGAAGCTGCATGAGGGGTTGCAGCCAAGCATGGGATAACGGGAAGAGAAGGGGTTTTGGGTTTTTTATTTTTATTTTCATGGGTAAAGTTTCTGTCAATCAAGTCATACCCACTTTGCCCAGGTAGGCCCGTGCAGCTTTGTGGGTAGTACTGGAACAAACTGGAGCATGTTTTAGCGGTAGACATTCCTACAATATGCTCCATACTCAAATACTCAACTTAAATGTCACTGCTCTCCCCCACATGCCTTTACATGCTCTGCTGTCTTACGCAGCTGTATCACGGCATCATTACTGCACCGCTGTATGCATTACGACAAAGTTTTGCATGAATATTAATTAATGTGTCACTTTGCATTATTCTCTTGGGCACTCAATATAACTGGCAATGGAATTAAGTGTGACCTCAGTGGCAGATTTATGTCAATAGGCTAGTTTATACATTCACTGCGGAGCAATTTTTCAGTGAGAGAGGTGTTGCTACATTTCACATGCTGCTACCCTTGTTCTGGACCTGATGACATTACTCACTAAGGGACCTGGATTCATTACCTTTAAATCTCTCTCTGAGGTTATAGGGTAAGGAAATGTGACACTGTCCATGAAATTGACACAACTGGCTGGTCCTTAATCAAATTGATGGTTGATGTGCACTATTCCCAGCAGCAAAGAGCATAAATAGCAGATATTCTTTGGACTTAATTCACAGCATGTCCATATTTCCTTCCTTACTGATGACCCAAGGGTAAAATCTCTGCAGTTTTATCATGAACAACAGCAATAAATAAGTGGTGTATTGAACAGGCATGTTGATTGATGGGGCAGTCAATGCAATGATCAAGCAAATACATTTTTTAATTATACAGTACCACTGTATATAATATAATTCTCCTGGAAATTATTTATGCAGATTAAAACCTTTGAAAAAAGGTTGTGATACAATTATGCTACAGTATTTGTTTAAATTTTATTGTTTAACATATCACATTCGAATGGCTTGTTAACAATTCACCCAGAGTTCAATGACAAAAAGAGCCATTATCTTAATTATACAACAGCAGATTGGGCCAAGCAATCTGACTGGTCAATGCCGCACCCCAGCCACGCTGTTAATGCCCATAAAGAACCACTAGCCATGCTTTATTGGTTTCCACGCCACCACAAGCAGCATGCTCAGCAGTGATTTTTCTTGCTTTTCTTGCTGTTTTTATTCTTATGGATACTATGTATGGATACTAATTTTCAGACAGCAAACACATTGGTAACCATTGTATAAAAGTCATAATTCAGTAGAGATGTTGCGTGCACATCCAACCTGTTGTAAGGCCAGGTGCCAGATAGTAGTAGATATGAAGAACAGAGAGTGGAATACAGCTCCCAATATTTATTAATTAAAGCAACGTTTCAACCACAAGGGGTCTTCATCAGGCAAATGACAATATGACTGTCAGCCAATTAAGCAGGTAAGCACAGTAGCCATTCACCAGTGGTCTGTGCCTCCAATCAGAGGACTCAGTCAACACCATAAACAGAACACCTATATACAAACATCAATCCTTCACAAATTGAATTGCCATGGAGGATTGATGTTATTATATATAGATAGGTGTTCTGGGTCTATGACAAAGATCATCTATTCATCTTTGTGCACTGCCACCTCTCCTATAAGTTAAGCATGCACTGCATGTAGGACCCCATCTGAGAACATATCAGTTCTGTCTCTATAGGGGTCCCCACTGATTTGGCATTTTTGCTGATAAAGTTAAAACATTACTGTCCAAGGTCATTTGGGCTGATTCCAATGTGTGTTGTTCCAAAAAGATGGTATGGGTTTTGTGTGGGGCAAAAGACCATAAATCACACAATGTAAGTGTTCAGAAATTATTGATTTAAAAATGAGCATTGAAGATAAATATATTTTGTGGTGAGTGTTAGAAAATATTAAAATATATTGATTTGGACAATGTATTAGGCCTATGTGATTTATGGATTAAAAACCATGACAAAGGTCAGGTGAGGGCCCCCAAAACTACATTTTACTTGTGCCCTTCAAAAAGTCCAGGGGTGGCCCTGTTCATCTGCCGGGCTAATGAATTAATAAAAAGTAATTAATACACATCACCAAGAATTTATTTTGAATGCGCAGTCATTGGCTTTAGCGTTAACACCTGTACTGTATAACAATAGAGCTGAAACGTCAGGTTCTGGAAGTAAAAATACAATTCATAATCACCACAGGGATATTTCTTTGATTGATTAGCCATAACGGAGTAGCCGTACAAGTTAAGCTAACCATGAGCTACGAGATTGTGAAAAGATGGATATGCTCCTGTAGAAGCCATAAGTCAATTTGATTTCAACTCCGTTTTTATTTTGAATTCCTGGGGGAAGTACTACTACACTACCCACATTCCTAGCTTGAGTTCCACCAATCACAGACATCGCTGTTACTATGGAGATGTTACACACGCCGAAGTTTCCTGGGTGGCAATCAGGACTGACTGAGAACATGTAGTCAGCCTCTGCTAGCTAGCAACGTGCTCCACCGTGGTTTCTCTGTCAGATGAGGAGAGGAGTGTGCGCAGGGGTGAAAATCACTACAAAACATTGAGAAATCGGTAGAAAGTGAGGGAAAATGGATTTGATGAAATCACCAGCAATCGCTTATGGGATAACTAGTTCATTCCCTCTAAAAAAAAAAGTTAGGTACACAGTCTTTTACCTTCGGTTCGGTTCAGTTCATGACTTGAAATCCTTTATATAGGGATTTTCTGAAATGTCTATGGAGAAAATTAATGGAAAATGTACTTCCGGAACCAGGACTTACATTTACGATATGTTTGAGCTCTATTGGCAGGCAGGGGCTGGGATACCAAAAACATCACAAAACATTGCAGATAGATCAGCTATAACTTTCCACAAAGAATTATTTTTACATATATACTGGGAACATACACAAAATCATCTACCAACATAATATTCCATGGGGAAATGCTTTAGTGAAAAACACCTTTTTTTTTCCAGAGGTACTATGTTACTGTATGATGTTAAGATAACGAGTACAAATGGCTCACTGATGTTGAGATCCTTTAGAAGGCAGCTGTAAGTTAAGGGTTAGGGTGTGAGAGGGTTATTTTATTAGTTATACAGGCAGTGTGAAAAATAGATTTGTTTGCATTATGCCCACTTACAGCTTTCAATTTCCAGGGTGCAGTTCTGTTCGTCGAGAGGGTACCTCCTCAAGTCCATCATGCAAGCAGCAGTCGTGGTTATTCTGGAGAAAAGGGAGAAAAGAGATAGAGACAGTGAGGTGACAAAACGAGGTGAGGTGAGGACATATGCACTGTTACCTTGGTGACCTTTCTTTAAAGACTATTTTATGGCATTTCTGCTTAATTTGATGGTGAAAAGTAGAATAGGCAGGAAAAGGGCAAGAGGGAGGACATGGTATGTGACAGAAGGAGATTAACTTGATCTCAAATGAATGCTATGTGCCGAGCCACCAGTATATTAAACCTTTATAAAACTTACACAAGCCATAGTTCTTTAAACGTATAGTAATTACTTTGCAGTTGTTTTGTGGAGTCACTAACTAGTAATACAGAAAACTAATGCTACTAGGCTGAATCCACTTCTCATTGTCATCATGGGGGCTGGGAGACAACCTGGACATGGTCACCAGTCCTGAGGGCTGACACAGATACACAGACAATTATATTTATATCAATGGGAAATTGATATTGACTGATTTGCATGTCTTTGGGATGTGGGAGGAAACTGGAGCACCCAGAGGAAACCCACGCAAATGTGCAAACTCAACACAGAAAGGGCTGGGGATCTTCTTGCTTTGAGGCGACAGTGCTAACTGAGCCACTGTGCCACCCTCATGTGACACAGTGAACAGTATTTAATGTCCATATCGACCTTGTGCCAGTCAAATGCATGCTGTAAATTTGCGCACACCAAGAATGATGAGGGTCATCAATGATACAGCTCAATCAAGCCAAAAATAATGGCCCTACCTTGTTTTATGTTTATTTTTATTTTCTCATTAAAGATTTAATTAAACATTGAGTCTTATGATAAAATAATTCCACATAACTTAAATTCCTGTGAAAGATGCAGGGCACTCTCCAAATATGAAGAAATAAATACAGTACCTGTTTTTTCGTTTTTATTCACGCAGGTTTATCCTACTCTAGTAAGCTCCTATTAGGGAGGCAGATGAAGTTGGTATAAGCCACAACAATATCCCCAACAGGCCTATCAACTCTATGCATACAGCTTGGTGATGTTCATTTTTTGAAGGGGGAGTGTGAAAGTGATGTTAAGCACATAATGAGCATAGCAGAACCAAATTCATTTTAAAACACTGATTGCCAGATAGGCTGGATATTACAAAGATACTAGAATGTAAAACAAATCATTCATCATCAATATATTAGATGAAAGATTGGACTAAAACTATTAAAACTTCTAGGTTTCCTTTAAAGGCTATACTCAGCTTCACTCAGACCTGAAGTCCTACAGTCCAATTTTAAAAGTCAAAATTTACAGCTGCACAAACATAATTATACACCCTTGGGTGTATTACTTTAATAGAAAAATGAAACATTATAGGATATGGGCAGTGAACTATAACTACAGTATGTGTTTTGTAAATGTATAAATATGATTGATTGTTATATATAAGTATTTTAGAAGGAAAGTTTAATTTCTGATAGTTGTTAAAATGATGATGTTTAAAATGATCATTTTCACATTCTTGGAGAGCGATGTGGGACTTTATTTTGTTTTATATGGATCACTCCACGATTTTGTGTATGTGTGGTTTTTTTGCTACTTCCTAGAAATGCATTTCTGCCAGGTAGGTTTATGAATGATGTATGCATAACAGTACATACAATTTCAATAAATCCAGTAGCCCGGGAAAACAGCACTGGCTACAAATTATACATGTAGGAGACTTTGGCATTTAACTGAGATATTTACTGGTGCAGCACATTTTAGTAATTACATTTGTGCTGTTCATACCAGCTGGTATGTGTTCATCATACCAGCTTCCACTTGCTTTCTGCCCTCCTGTGTAAATGAAATAGAAAAATTAATTTTCAACTCATCATCTCTATGTCAGAAGCCACCAGCCTATTCACAGGGGAATTTGATGTGCACAGTTTATGTTTTTGCATTACAGAAGGGAGGCCTTCAGATTTGTGAGCACCTACACAGACACACCTACACAGTCTACTCCCGTATCATTTTCTGTGAGATAGCTTGCTGTCACCAAACACCAGACTGGAGAGTTTGCTAACAAACATTCAGGCCATCGACTCACTGACAAGTTACAGAAAGATGCTCTCTCGTTGAAACACCGGCTGCTTAATAACTTGCTTCTGTCATTCAGTAAATTACTAATTCTCATTAAATAACTGTACTAATGAGCTAACCATCATACAAGCATCAACCATACAAATGAGTATTCTATTGAGATATTGATCATGGGGCTATCAAAAAATAAGCACCTTGCATTTACTTCAGTGTGCATCCCACAGTGGAACTCATTCAAATTTTACAAAACAGGCTACACGCAGTGTTAACAAATTTTAAATGTAAATTGTGATTGAATATTTAGTTGAAAATAAATAGGAATGTGACTGTCTATAAAATATATAATAAATATAAGTATTATAATAATAATAATAATAATAATAATAATAATAATAATAACAATAATATAATAATAGTATAATATGTTTTACACCTTATGCTGTGAAATTGATGCACAATCCAGACTATATATAGGCATGTTTCATGTCCATTAACCCTCCTGGTGTCACCTTCCTTTAATAGGTTTAGTTTTGTATTTCACAGCAGCAGAAAGATATAGCTAAAGTTAAATGGAATGGAAAAGTATGAAACCGTGTTTGCTTTGCCCTGCAGACGAGCTATAGCTAGGAACATGCAGAGATTTGCAATCTTGATTGCGTGTCTGCACTATAGCATTAAGTGCAGCTGTTTGCATTTTTTATTTCTAATTTAGACAGCTTCCATTAGTCAACTTTCCATTACACCTGTCAACTCTCTCCTCTAAGTCTGTAATACAAATGTGTGTTGATTCTCTGTTGCCTTTAAGCAGAAATATATGGTTAATTATTTGGATTTTGAACTTGGTGCGGCTGTTAATGTTTATGCCATGGCTGCGACTAGTTGGATAGAGAGAATTTATTTGCTTTACTGGGAGACACATCCATCATGCTTGTTGATGGGTCTATGTGTCGATAGACTTTTATGTCCTTGCCATCTTAATTGTGTAACCTACACTGAATTGAAGTGAAGTGCAGTGTTTTGTTAATGGCTGGAAAGAAAAAAAATAGGGAAGCAGTAGACTCCTAACACATTTACAGGCTAGTGTCTACAGTGTACGTTTCCTGCACACATCCATACCATGCTGTGTAACTTACATGACCCAAATACACATTCACTTTCAACTTCACACTCCGCTTGGTGAGATTATCTTGACAGATACCCAGATAGTGCCGCAGCGCACAAATGCCACTGTAAAGCAGTGCACGCAAAGCACACTATACACTTCAACCCCAACCAATAAGGGCCCACGAGTTGCCAAACTAGTGATTTCATGACCTGTAAATATTCACCAGAATGCTATTGTATTTGCCAATTCCTGGGCCTTAAATGCAGGTAAGATTTCTTCTTTTTTTAACACAGTAATGGATATAGAGTGAATCAATATCAGGACCTTAAAATATGGCTAATTCAATAACAGAAAATACTATTAAGCAAAAATTTATTTTATTCATAGCTGGTACATGAATTCAATCTTGTGCCTGGAATTCAAGTAGAAATTCCATTTCTATTCAGAGCAGAACAGTTACGTACATACGTATAGAAACGTATTTGTTTGTCAGACCTGGGTGTTTGTAAATAAAACCTGGTGTGACAGCAGTCAGTCTTTTGGGTATTTAATGACCTTCCTGACACCAGATATTGAGGTCAAAATAGGTTTACTGTAGCTATGAGTGAAGCTGTACAAGTCCAAGAGGTCATGCCTATGCCCTACTCCATGCTGTGCAAGTAAGATTTGTAATATTTTTCTCTTTTGAAATTTCTCACACAATAACGAAAGGTAAGAAACACCTTTTTCTGAACTTTTATCTGCCTAGTACTCTGTAATGTTGTGTATGAATGTTATTTTCAACAACTATAGAAACAACATGCCCTAGTTAATTTATTTCAGTTTACCAATGTGACTGGGTGCTGCATCCCTCAATATATAAAGTAATAAAAAAAATGACAGGACAATATGTATTTATTTCCAGCATGGACGTTTCGGCAATGACTGTCTTAGACTGTCTGTTAGTTTGCCATGCTGAAGAAGGGCATCTGGCCCGAAACAAATAAAATAAAGGAGCTGTCTTGTAATCATTTGTTATTTTCAACAAATTGCTGGTGTGAGCATAGAATCTTGTAGTACGATGTAACCACTTAGATGTTATATCACCTTCTGTAATATGGCTGAAATGTCAAAGTTTTGCATGAAGAGCAAAAAGGAAAGCTTTCATAGATCTTGGATACAAAGAAATTTGGAAAGTTGGCTTCCAGCTATAATTTTCACACCCTGTGCACTGTGGGAATGCATAGTTTACAGCTACTCTTGCAGGACATCACTGATGGTGGATTTTTATTTATTTTTTCATTCTCTGCAATGTCCCTGGTGGTAACTTTTTGCCGGTTTCGCATTAACCCATAGTCTCTCATGGGGTCCAGGATCTAGAAAACATATCACCTTATCTTATGTGGAAAATGTATTGCCTTACATTATATGCCCGGCAAAGAGTGACCCATTTTGGCCCTGTTTATTGTTTTTAAAAGCAGGATACAAGGTTTTCAAACAGATACGCTGATGCACTCCTACAATCTGACTAGTCTAGCCATAGGGTAGTGACTGCATCTACAGGGAATGGAGCAGTCGAGGCTTAAAACAAGATCAGTGGGTAAGAAATGAGAACACAGTTGTAAAGCAGAGAGAACATCAGCTTGTATTGTAATGAAAATAGAAATAGAATTGGTTGATGAACACACAATCAAATCACCTACAGTAATGGAAACCAAGTTAATTAATCACAAACTCCAGTATCAGCACATTCCACAGTGAACCTTGGAAGGTATGCACAGTGGAAGCTGAAAATATATAGCTGAAAAACTGATTTGGAGGACAGATTCAAGGGGTAGTAACAGTAACATAAGTTTAGGATGTGTGCTGGATACTGGGCCTAGAATTAGTCATGGCCCTCAATAGTCTCAATCTGAAAACTCTTTTCTGTCATATCGCTATTTTTGAGAGTAATTTGTAAATTAGATCAATGCTATAACAATGTGTTACTGTACTTCAGATCTAAATCTTGTCACTGGCGATTTATTTTGTTCATGGAACAAAAACATCTCTTGCTTTGCCTCCTTCAAACTATTTTATGGTAATGATGACTGTTAAGAAAAGCAGCAAACTGTTGGATGTGAAAACAAAGCATCTGGCTCCATTCTGACTTTGAACAGGCCCCAGGACGCTTTCTTACTTTTAGCAGCCCCCCAGAAATTTTGGATGGGTCCCTCTGGGCACATTCTCTGTTACTCTGATGAAACTAGGACATTTAAGTCGTGAGCATTTTGTTTTTGTCTTTCTGGGTCAAAGAATCTTGAATTGAAAGTGCAGCACGCTCCCCCAAAAACAATCCATGCAAGAGTTATTAATTGTCTTGAATAGCACTTGACTTGTGTTGAATAGCAGTGGCTTTGTAGTCTTAACTTTCAATGAGCATCATTACCATTACCAAAAATAAATCTGTCATTATTCCTGCACAATATCAAAGACTACATACGACCACTGGTGGTCCTGGCATTTCCAGCTGATTGTATTCTAAATGGGGCCGACTGCCCTGTGGGACAAAACTAAAATGGATTATTTCCCAAAAAATATTTTCACTTTTTAGTTCACATCTCTGCTTTTGAGTTAACAAATAGTTATTGGCTACTGCAGATATCTGCAGTCATGTCATTCGCTTTCATTTTGTAAATCTAAATGGAACTGTGGGGCATCTAATATTAAGGTTCAGTGTCCACATTTATGCATGCTGAAAAGTAAAAATATTCAAACAAAATGACAAATCAATATGATTTAGCATGTGTTCACAGGACATATGCAGTGTGTGAAATGCATTTCCATACACAGTTAAAATATAACTGTCTAGATATAATAGGTTTCCTCCAGGCTGATATGGTGAGGTGATACAATGTGAAGTTTAGGCTGTTCTTACCTCAGCCCATATAAGACGGTGCCATCAGGATGCAGTCGAATCATACGGTTTTTTACTGTCACACCGTGAAGAAAGGACTTCTTGTCATTAAGGAAGTAGGTGTCAGGGAGCCATAGCTGGTCTGCTACACGATTATCCAGAGTCAGGTTTAGGTTCAGCTCTCCATAGGCCAACCGCTTATCTCGCCAACTCTGCTGGAAATACATTGTGATGGTGTAGTCCTGGGAAGGAGGGAAAAAACCAAACATGAATAAAGCAATTCATCAGTGTCATGAGCTAACAATTTTGCAAATAAGGCTTAATATCTTGAAACATGTGAAACATCATGCAACATCACCAGATTATTCCTATGTTTCTTTTATTGTTTTGTGCTAGAGTCTACCCAAATTAAACATGTATACAATTGCATCGCTGACATTTGAGTGACAATTTAAAAAAAAAAGGTGGTTCAACAATTGTGGACATGGTTCAACCCATGTGGAGTAACACTTGGTATAGGTCTTGATTAGGATCACAGGCACATTCATTTATGATATAATATTGTAAACAATCCTACAGTATATGTGAGTTATTTAGTCACAAGTGGCCAGCAGTACCATGAGTAATGTAGAGGATGCCCCAACAAAGGCATTTCAAAAAGGGCAAGGCTAGGGATGGGCAACTTTAATACGGTACAGAAGTAATAAAAAAAATAATGTATGTGCTATGAGGGGGCTGTCAGACTATATATTTATGACCTCCCATAATGAAAAATGATTCAGCTTTTTTATACAAGAAAGACAAAAAACAAACTGCTGAGCATGTGTAGATAAAGGATATGGAGAGCAAACCAACAAATGTCAGACAATGCTTGTAATATAAAACAAATTTGATCACAGAGCTCAAATATAGAATCAATACCAACATTCCAGTAAGAACTGATCAAGTATCAGTCAGAATAAAGTTGAATCACATCACAAACAATGCATCACACGGCCCCTCAAGTCAAAGCAGTCTACAATCATGCCGGTGAGAGATGTATATTATTCCTCTCAAATTCCAACCTAGAGAGCAGAAATAATCCTTACAATGACTATGATGCCAAATTTATTAAGTCTCACTATTTGTACTTTAATGAAATCTAATGAATGGGCTTCCAGTTTCCTAATTACCTTCAATGGCTAGACGATGACAGAACAGTTGGTGTTGTTAGACTATAACATTTCCAATGCTTTCCTAGTTCTACATACTGTATAAACAAAAATCAAAAAGTTTGACTTTGGTCATGTAGGATATAACAACACCATTTACTGTGTTGCCATGGTAACAATCTTGCTCGGAGGCAGTAAAACATAAAATGGACCGGAGTTGAGAAATATCTATCCAAGATAAGATTGAGGTGAGAGACACTGCAGATTCAAAAGCGACTAAATGACCAACAAAGATATAATAAAAATATAATATAAGTGCATGGCTAGCCATAGTTAACGTAAGGGATAATCCACGACGAGGTGTGTGGATATCAAAAAATAATGCACGCTGCTGAGGCTAAGAACTATTATTAATATTTTGGGGCAATTCGCTCTAAAAATAAAAACTTTTTGTTAGTGTTGTCTCCGTTACCCCGGAAATAATTGTGATCCGACTAATACCTGGAACACAATCAGTCACACCCATAGACTACTCCAACAAGTAGGAGAGATCTATAGCAACGACCTAGCAACGACCTAGCAACACAGAAGAAACTTTCTAGTCCCAGTTGAGTCAGACAGGCAGACAACTTGACCTAATGCTTTCTAGACTTCGTGGGATTTCCCAAACTGAATAAATATCGTATTATTATTTTTTTGTTTATCCTAAACACATATATACAAAAAAATACCTGGTTTCCTCAATATTGTTGTAACTAAGATATTCGCTGAAAAAAAAGTTTTTTCATGGACATATTCCACGCTCAAAAGTGTGGTTACACTTCACTAGAGTCGATGCTGACAATGCTCGTTGCCACAAGTGCAACAAGTTTTGTTTTGTTCATTAATTTAGAATGGTGATAAGACTGCTTCTGCGAGTATGACTTCTGCGAGTACGTCATTGCCGTGCGGTTATCGGAAAATAATCAACACCCCTCCAGCCAAACAGAATCGAGTATTCACCAGGCCATGGTATAATAGATAAAACAGAGACAGTTCTCAGTATTGCATGATAAATGCTGCCAATTATTTTGGTGACCAGTGATCCACAATTTCAATATAATTGTTTTAAAATACAAGTGAGCCATAACATAGGCTGGACTGAGAGCAGATGTGAATGGTTATTCAGCTAGACATACAATTACCTACATTTGTAGACTTGCCCTATGAAAATGGGATTCTATACTTTCCATAAAACAATATTTTGCATCAAATATTAGAATGAAATCTTTATGAAAAGGCTATGTAGTTTTCAAGCAGTTGCAGTAATGAGTGATGAGACATAATTAAAAGTAATTTCATATTTTCCTGCAATAAATCTCTGTAGTTCAAATTTATTTTTGAAACCTTGAAGATACTTGAACAAAGGCACTCTAAGTGAAAAGGAGGAGGGTTGAGAAAAAAACAGACTAAAAAACAAATATTTGTTTAAAATATTTACTGTCTCCAGAAACTGTCAGCAGTTAGAAAAATGTTGGCTTTTTATCTACCTTTTGTCTGAGCCATGAAAATCCATTCATCCATTGTCATATTGATTTAAAGTGTGTGGGGCCTCAGTAGAAATATTCTATCCATTGTTATAAGAGCATCTAATATACGTTTTGACTCATTATTACTCACAAGTGGACCCAACGTTCCCCCACTATGTCTTAATCTGCAGCAACTTACTCATAAAACAGAAAAACAACTTTGTACAAGAGTGAATACCTCAAGCAAATCAAGAACATATTAGAAACAAAGTCTGCTGTGTGGTTCAAAATCATTTAGTGATGAGAGAGACATAGACAGACAGACAGACAGACAGACAGACAGACAGACAGACAGACAGACAGACAGACAGACAGAGAGAAAGAGACAGACAGAGAAAGGGAGTGAGAGAGAGAGAGAGAGAGAGAGAGAGAAGACAGAGAGAGAACACAAAATAGAAAAGCTATTCTAACGTGGGAGGAGTGAGCTACAGTTTGAATGACTATTTTACTCACATTGAGTAAAATAAAATAGAGTGCTAAGAGACACCATTGCTGAGACACCAGCCATACTGCCTTCTTTAAAACATACTAATTAACCTGACTCTCTCACAGCTCTCAAGCATGTGCAAGAGCAAAAACATACTGTGTGTAGAAGTTCTTACACAGTGGTGTAATTGTGAAGATCAAGGATTGATTTAGTGAAAAGTTGTGAAGTACTGTAAGAGGAGCTTTGTACTCACCATGTTTACTTCTGAGATGGAGTCGATGCTTGCTATGTTGATGCTCATACCTACGATGACCGGAGCACCTGAGGGAACAAATGACACCCTTAAGTCAGACACTAACAAAAGTATAATCATTTCAGGCAAGAAAATATTTGGATGGGACAGAAGTTTTGTGTACAATGTCTGAGCAATCAACAAGCTGTTCTAAGCAAAGTGCTTTGAGGCAATAATAAATAATAATGCTGTTGCTTCGAACCACAGCCTGATTCATTCACACCTGTACAATGCATCTCAAAGCTACCTTTCCACAACCAGGTCTATGCTTACAATTGAAAGCTGAGTAAAGCTGAGTATAGCTCTCCATTAGGAATACACTGATTGCTCTTTTTAATTGATGATTTCTGAGTACACAACTTATGGAAAACCAATCCAATACTTACTGACAAAAAATGACACGGGTAATCCACTCACAGTTCCCATGTATCCATATTCAGTGTAGCCTATACTGAATGCCACAGGTGGGTTCATATATATATGTAATGTCCTACAGACAGACACAGACAGGCCTACATATATCTCACTTTCAGAAATTAATTAAATATAATCAAAAGCAAACTACATATATCACGTCTATATTATTCTGATTATTCTTATGGCATTTCCCAAGCCTAGGTGTTCTTTCAAGATTATCCCCAGAGTTTATGTTTATCCATTTTTGTTCATGACAACATTCAACCTTCATTTTCAGATGACCTTTTATCAAAATGGAATTTGAGGTTCACACTGCAAGTTAATTCCTTCTTTTGGTCGACACAGAGAATCAAGTCAACAAGCTATTCTAACTGCAGATCTGCAGATAGGCCTGTGGACTTGAGTCAACGGTACGCTGAGACACTACACAGACCAACCAGTCACTCATGCGTTCTGCTTCGAGACCATCACATTCATTCGAGTCCCCAAGAAGACAAAAATCAATCCTCTCAATGGTGCAGTTATGGCTGGTTCTGCTCTACATCCTCCATCACCTGGACTTTCATTCTTTGCAGAGTTAAACTAACAATTTAACACTAATATTCCAGTGCACATTGGTCAATGGATCACTCACTTCCTGGCAACTTAACAGCATGTTAAGTTGGAGCTCTGCGAGGCTGCCTGCTCTGCCCTTTGGGCTTTTCACTTCACACCAACTGCAGCATCTTCAATGATACAACTTTCAAAACTTAACATAGTTCACAGGTAACACCACCCTGATTGGACACAAATCCCATTATGTGTCTGAATACTAGAAAGAAGTTGAGAGAATAGAGCCCTGATGTAGCTGCAACAACCTTGAAATGAACATAATAGAAACTTGTCAAAATAGCCATGGGCTACAGGTGCTCTCCAGCAGAAGGACTCCATCACAAAGAAAGTCCAGCAGAGATTGGATTTACCTTGCTAGTTAAAGAAGTATAACCACTATGAACATCCTGAGTCAATCATCACATCACCAAACCATCTATCACTTTCCATTTGGCATTTGGCCACGAAAGAAAAGCAAATTGCCACAAATAGCCTGGGGAGAAGGTCAATGGCTGTCATGTGTCATCCATTCAGGACCTGCACAATGTCATGGCCAGGAACTATGTAGAGAATAGAAATAGATTGAGAGGTAATCTCAGGCTCCTCCCATCTCAGACTACCTTTTAATAGGTATCAAGAAAAGGTTCAGGTCCATCAAGACAACTGACAATCATCACCTCAGAAGCTTCTACACCCAAGAGGTTCTCAAGTTGATCATATCTCCATTTCTGCTTGTTCTGCTACTGATAAGAAATAAATAATCAATGCTGTCAATCAGCATTTTATCTTTGCGTGTTTTTTGTTAAAAAGGATCCATGCTTTCATTACTCCCAATCAGAATACCTGCCAGGCCAACTCCACTGAACAACTTGCAAGTCGAATAGCTTGAAAACTGCTCCATCAGCTAATTATGATTCCTTCTTTTATTTCCAGTAACATCAAGCGTGTTTCAAAGCTGTTCAGGAAAGTGACACTTTACCACTGGTCTTTCTAGAGGAAATTACATTCTATAATGTAAAACAAATTTAAGTTAAATGAACTGATAATTCTGTGGATTATTCATCTATTTCATATTTGATGGGAATTGTGTGAGATTAGCTTGTGTGTTGTGTATTCATTTGCTAAATGCTCCAGGTGGAACCAGAAAACCAGAGTGCCACATGCTTTCACCATGTTCACCAAGCGTGCAACCTGCAAGCCTGCCATGTACATATGTAATACATATAGGTATAATAAACTAAGCCTATGATACATATGATTAAGCACATTTATTTTGATTTTAAAAAAGGGAGACATTTTTTTAAGTGAAAAAATAGAAACTTTAACACCAAGGTGGCTTTACTAACAGTACCGCAAGAATATTATCAACCTGAAACTTTTCTTAGCTGAACATCCTTCAGCTAAGAAAAGGTAACATGTCAGTTTTAAATCATTTTTCAATGTATTATTTTTTTCAGCCACTGACCTTTACTGTGTTCTATGGCATAAGATGCCTGAAATCAATATGTATATTTAGTTTTAGACATATTTAGCTGCAGGAAAGACTTTAATCACATTAATTAACAACATCAACAATGGTAGCATGACCCATTTCATGTCAAAAAGTGTGAATGCAGTGTCCTGAACACCCTCCTTGGGCCGGTGTGGAAATTGAAGCAGTTATTTTCCAGGGTGCCTTCGTGATCAATTCTCAAAGATTTTATGACTAAAGAAGTCGGGGCAACAAATCATTAAGTACCTTGGATCCCAGTCAATTTTTTCCCATAACTCTGGCACTCTACTTGATTCAGTGACAAATTAATGATAATTGAACACAGGGTATGACGAAGTTAAGGAATGAGTGAAACGCCAGGCTAAGGTGCAGGCAGTCGTGGTCCACTGTGCCACATAGAGCAACGGGTGATGGATTTCTCGATCGATTCATTGCGTAAATTAAGAATAAAACAGAGCACACTAAGCTTGTCAAATGGAGAGATAGTAGGTTATATTTTTTGCATTTGACTTGCAGTCCTAAAACTGTGCTTTTTAATTTGATCCTCACCTGATTTCACATTTGAAACCTTTTCCCTTATTTTCAGTGAAAGGCCTTCTTTTTCTATTCAGCTCTACTTTACTTATGCAGCATTACTAAAAGGGCATACCCTCACACAACCTTATCTGCACAATGTGACAGCCAGGACCTACAGTAACAACATCTGTGAGTTAGTCAATGGCATCGCAATGGAGTCTTGAAATATATCTTTGAAGTTCATACAGCTCTGAAGTGTCACAGAGGAATCATCAGTACACTTCTTAATTTTTGTTGTAAGTACTTTATCTCTCTGCAGGATTGTGCGATACACTGGGAGAAGGTCCACTGTGCCTCACGGAGGAAGGGGTGATGGACTTATAGGCTCAGATGATGTTAATAGTGTACAGTGTAGATAACCGTTCAACATCTCCTGTGCATAGGCTCTCTTTGACCTGAACAGATCGGCCACAACCTCCATTCACTGCTGAATCCTCTTAAGATACTTTGAAATGCAAGAAGGCTGTAAAGAGAACCTGACAATTAGAAACCAAGCGTTATATGCCGACATTTTAGAGTTCAGTGCACACAAAGAACGTATAAAAAAATGTCTGTCTTGTGGAATATAATCGTAATCTGTCCAGATACCTTAGGCATCCTGAAATAGAGAGGCTAGGTATGAAAAAGGCTGTCCTTGTTTTTCTGATTATTTGATATGGCAAAAGTACACTTACATTAAAGCTGTGTCTTAGTCCAAATCCTTAAAATATGGAGCTCATTGTGTATTTTTGAATAGATAGAAGAAGGAACAAAATATATTTTCACTAAGCAGTACTTTGATTATTTGAGCCCTTTTAGCCTATCAGCGTTTTTGCATTGCTGGGTAAAATTCACCACTCAGTCACATAGTCAGAGATTTGATCATGTGAAACAATTTCTCTACGCATTTTTAATTTGGCTGGTTCTTCACCAAACGCAGTATCTTCTTAGTTTAGCAAATATTTCAGGATTGGTTTACCCCAACAAATAGCCTGAGTATCATCCTGTTTGCGGGCACCAGCATCATTTAATAAAATAATTGGCTGATATTCACACCAAAAGTAGTTATGGAGTTAACAATCAATGTTGTTGTGGAAATGAGACAATTAAAATAGATGTAGGTAGGCTGGAAAATGTGTTTAAAATCCAGCATGAATAGTTGCTTCTCAGTGCAGTTTGGCATCTCTCAAAATTTTGGCAGTGTTTTCATCTGAAGAAGCTCATCATTTTGGATAAGAAAAAAGTGTCCTGTGATTTTATGGAGAGGAAAAAGACATTGCCCTAAATGTTGCCTCAAATGATCACTGCTGACCAATGCTCTTGAAGACAGGTATAGGGTATAGTGGAAATACTGTTGTATAAATGCCCTTCTGACTGGTTACAGTATATGCCACCTTTTGCTTACAGTTCCTCAGATAATCAGTGTTTGTGATGCTGGTTAGAAAAATCTATTTTGGTGTTTCAATAATAGTTACTGTCCTGGGTATCATCACTCTTTTTTTAATGCATTGTATTCTTTAGTCAGATGTATGTATTTGTGATATTAGAGTCAGGACATATTCCCCTGAAGTCTCTAGTTGAGGGAGGCAGTAGTGACTGTGACGCTGATATAGACTACTGTCACAGGAAGTAGAAACACGACACACAAACATATTTCATAGCTGATAGTGGTATTTCTCTTTAAGTAAAACAATGTTGTTTGGAAAGTGAAGATCTCTTTAAACCACCTTGGGCCCTGGAGACTGACCATAGTATATATTTCAGATAGTCAAAAGGATTTCCACCTTGTGTAATATATATAATAATAATAATAATAATAATAATAATAATAATAATAATAATATATAAAGACAATTTCAAAAAATATAGCCAAAAATGCTTCTCAAAAAATTACCTACCCTACCCTTAATATTCTGACGCTGTCTCCTGTTTTGGAGGAAAAA